>OX439389.1:13649009-13914378 GCA_949319315.1 Zelleria hepariella | reverse complement strand
TTGGTTTTTTGTAGCTCAAATTACGTATTTTATCACAATTTCACAACGGCATGCGGTAACCTTTTAAGTAAATTAACTGCATTTTTGGTGACTTTTGAGTCTTTTGACATACAATTTTACCAGCTAGGTAGGAATTCTTGAAAATTTTAAGAATACGTTACTATTTGATTTTGTCGTAGAGTACTTGTATTAAGTTACAGAAAAATCGGAGCAAAAATGTGGCCAAAACTGAAAAAAAGGCGTTGCTCTCAATACAATTTTGCGGTTTTTTCGGTTTTTTACATGGTTGCGGTCGGCGCTCGAGATCACAAACTTGGATAATTCATTGGGCCAACATCATAAACAAATCAGCCAAAATTCAGAACTACCGGATGTAAAGCAAGGTAACCATACATTCATTGCCAAAACGCATTTTTCGATTTTTGACTTAATTTTTTTCATGGATGCGGCGGGTTAGGGACTGCAAGATTTAGGTTCTAGTATGTGAAATTGCATAAATTTTCATAATATCAAGGTGGCAAGCGGTAACCTTTTATTCTGAATTAAGTGCATTTTTTCGTAACTTTGACCTTAAATATCTCATTGATGCGGCGGGTTAAGAACGGCAAGATTTGGTATTTTGTAGCTCAAATTACGTATTTTATCACAATTTCACAACGGCATGCGGTAACCTTTTAAGTGAATTAACTGCATTTTTGGTGACTTTTGACATACAATTTTACCGGCTAGGGGGGAATTCTTGAAAATTTTAAGAATGTGTTACTATTTGATTTTGTCGAAGAGTACTTGTACTAAGTTACAGAAAAATCGGAGCAAAAATGTGGCCAAAAACTGAAAAAAGGCATTGCTCTCAATACAATTTCGCGGTTTTTTCGGTTTTTGACATGGTTGCGGTCGGCGCTCGAGATCACAAACTTGGATAATTCATTGGGCCAACATCATAAACAAATCAGCCAAAATTCAGAACTACCGGATGTAAAGCAAGGTACCCATACATTCATTGCCAAAACGCATTTTTCGATTTTTGACTTAATTTTTTTCATGGATACGGCGGGTTAGGGACTGCAAGATTTAGGTTCTAGTATGTGGAATTGCATAAATTTTCATAATATCAAGGTGGCAAGCGGTAACCTTTTATTCTGAATTAATTGCATTTTTGCCTACTTTTGGCTTGAATTTTTTCATGTTTGCGGCGGGTCAGGAACGGCAAGATTTGGTTTTTTGTAGCTCAAATTACGTATTTTATCACAATTTCACAACGGCATGCGGTAACCTTTTAAGTAAATTAACTGCATTTTTGGTGACTTTTGAGTCTTTTGACATACAATTTTACCAGCTAGGTAGGAATTCTTGAAAATTTTAAGAATACGTTACTATTTGATTTTGTCGTAGAGTACTTGTATTAAGTTACAGAAAAATCGGAGCAAAAATGTGGCCAAAAACTGAAAAAAAGGCGTTGCTCTCAATACAATTTCGCGGTTTTTTCGGTTTTTTACATGGTTGCGGTCGGCGCTCGAGATCACAAACTTGGATAATTCATTGGGCCAACATCATAAACAAATCAGCCAAAATTCAGAACTACCGGATGTAAAGCAAGGTAACCATACATTCATTGCCAAAACGCATTTTTCGATTTTTGACTTAATTTTTTTCATGGATGCGGCGGGTTAGGGACTGCAAGATTTAGGTTCTAGTATGTGAAATTGCATAAATTTTCATAATATCAAGGTGGCAAGCGGTAACCTTTTATTCTGAATTAAGTGCATTTTTTCGTAACTTTGACCTTAAATATCTCATTGATGCGGCGGGTTAAGAACGGCAAGATTTGGTATTTTGTAGCTCAAATTACGTATTTTATCACAATTTCACAACGGCATGCGGTAACCTTTTAAGTGAATTAACTGCATTTTTGGTGACTTTTGACATACAATTTTACCGGCTAGGGGGGAATTCTTGAAAATTTTAAGAATGTGTTACTATTTGATTTTGTCGAAGAGTACTTGTACTAAGTTACAGAAAAATCGGAGCAAAAATGTGGCCAAAAACTGAAAAAAGGCATTGCTCTCAATACAATTTCGCGGTTTTTTCGGTTTTTGACATGGTTGCGGTCGGCGCTCGAGATCACAAACTTGGTTAATTCATTGGGCCAACATCATAAACAAATCAGCCAAAATTCAGAACTACCGGATGTAAAGCAAGGTACCCATACATTCATTGCCAAAACGCATTTTTCGATTTTTGACTTAATTTTTTTCATGGATGCGGCGGGTTAGGGACTGCAAGATTTAGGTTCTAGTATGTGAAATTGCATAAATTTTCATAATATCAAGGTGGCAAGCGGTAACCTTTTACTCTGAATTAAGTGCATTTTTTCGTAACTTTGACCTTAAATATCTCATTGATGCGGCGGGTTAGGAACTTCAAAAATTAGGTGTTTGTACCCAGAATGACGTGTTTTACAACATATCAAAAGGGGAACCGGTAACCTTTTACTCTGAATTAAGTGCATTTTTTCGTAACTTTGACCTTAAATTTCTCATTGATGCGGCGGGTTAGGACCTTCAAAAATTAGATGTTTGTACCCAGAATGACGTGCTTTACAACATATCAAAAGGGGAACCGGTAACCTTTCAAGAAAATTAAAAGGTCGCTGGCGACTGTACTATAGGCACCGGTAGCGCAAAATACGAGTATTTCCTTTGTTCCCAACAATTCACACAATGTCTGACTTTAAAAAATAAACGCTCCCAACATGACCTGTATGCATCGTGACTCGTAAGGGAAAAATACATATTTTGTCATGTTTTAATATTGAAAAGCTTTTTTAAACTTTCGTGGTTTTCAGACAAAATTATTATTGTAAGAAAACGGGATTCTTACCACGATTTATTTTGTTTCGGGCTCCCGATATTTCGGCACCGTTGCAGGCACCAGTCTACCCGTGACCATGGTGCCTGCAACGGTGCCGAAATATCCGGAGCTCGAAACAAAATAAATCGTTGTAAGAATCCCGTTTTCTTACAATAATTATTATAAAAGCTTTTGTTTTAAAAACTCTCATAATAAAATTATCAGTGCACATTGAGCATAAGTTTCTTTAAAATAAAAGTGGGAAACTATACAGGCTACATAAAAAAAGTCTTTCTTATTCTTATCTTACTCAATACTTAATAAGTGTACAATAACATCTTAATACAACATTGCAACATGTGGGGAGCCCTGTGGACCCTGTCTGTCAGGCACAGCAAAACTTAAAAGCTAGGTAAATAGTTATTGGAGATATTTTATCATCCATCCACCAATCCATACTTACAAAATTTCACGTTTATAATAATAGTAGAAAGAATAGTAGGATAGGATAGGAAGTAGGATCTACTTTCCTCTTGGGTTCCTAGCTTGAAACCTAGAGTGGAGTGGCCCCTCAAGTAGACGCGGAAATTCGCACGCCCCGCGCTAACAAACATATCGCCAGAACGTGCCGCGCTCTAAGCGACGATTACTTACGTGCTATTTGCTTGGCCGCTTTGTTGGCCACTCATCCCGCCTTCCCTCATATCCGGCTCGCAGGACCATTCTCATTTGCCAATACTTTAGCCGCAGGAATGAAAGAACCCTGAGGTGTGGCTTGAGAAAAATAATGGAACGAGCGAGCGAACCGAGAGAAGTTCTCTGAGTCTGAAAACGGAAAAATCATTACCTACTGTTCTGCACTCTAACCATTTTTTGCAATCTCTGAAACTGTAACTGTCTGTATAATTTATGTGTGGTTTTTAAATAAATAATTTTTATCTTATCTTATCTTATCTTATCTTCTTGCACAATCCGGCGTTTTTAAGCTTGTGTATCGTTGGTTGGAATGTCATGTTTGGTAGGCGGGTACCTCATTATCACACCTCCGCCCATGCTGACGCTACAGCTGACAGGTGGACCGCGAGCGTCTTAGTTCCAAAAGGTATTACCTATCCCATTCTGATCCCGCACGGATTATATAGGCCTTTTTCCCCTCGCGCCACCTCTCGCGGTCCCTCGCCATCCGCATCCATGGACCCTCTGCCGCCAAAACAATGTCGTCCGACCATCGAGCTACAGGTTTTCCTACCGACCACCGTCCAACTCTTGGCTGCCACTCTGTCAATGTTCTTGTAAACCGGCCATCCTCCCGCCTCGCCAGGTGTCCTGCCCATTTCCACTCTCTCAACCCGCGATTCGATCACTAACATCGCCAGTTTTCGTTAGACGACGGAACGAACATGAGCAAAAATATTGTGAGCCAAATCGGTCGAGGGGTTAATGACGAGATATGCAACTAAAAAGATGATGACACTAAAAAGAGACAATTACTTAGGTACACACGACAGCACGTCGACCCTTACACGCTAGCACTCTACTCGGTTGCGTTACGGGCGACTTTAGAACAAAAATGTACAGTCTGACGTGCTGTCGTGTGTATAATCCGTGCGGAATCAGAAAGGGATAATACCTTTTGGAACTGAGACGCTCGCGGTCCGCCTGTCAGCTGTAGCGTCAGCATTTCGGCAAACTCTAGTTGTCTATGGCAAACTCGCCTCGAAACTTGCTTGTGTTTTCTGTGCGCGTGGGTGTCTGCTCGAGTTTTATCACGTTTTATTCAATTAATGCAATAACATTGAACCCTTTTAGATTACAACAATTAAACATTTTTGTGTATTTCCAATTTCATAACCCTATGATAGAACGTAGAACTAACAATTTTTTTACTGACGCTACTCGAGAACTGTCATTTTCGCTTCAGTTCCAAAAAATATTATCCCATTCTGATTTCGCACGGATTATACGTGCTAGTTGGTCACTTATCCCGCCATATCCGGCGCGTATTTGCCAATACTTTAGCCGGAACTTACCTCCAAGAAAAAATAATCCTGCGGTTTGACTTGTGAAAAATTATTATCTACACTTCCGAGCAAAATAAAAAATATATTTATCGTCCGTCACGAGGAAAAAGAGGATTTAAGGCTGGAAGATAGCAGCGTGGCGGGAAATTCAAAATTTTCACAGTTTTTTACATTTTGTAGCTAAACTGAGTTATTTTTGTTCAGCGATTTTTCGTTCGCGGAAATAAAACAGTATTCTTTTCATTATTGTAAACAACAGAACAGCCGATTATGTGTTCTGGTCTACGAAGCAGTGGCACTGTCCAAAAAACTTGTAGTAGACCAGAACACATTATCGAATGAATTATTGTTGTTTCGGTGTTCACAATAATGAAAAGAATACAGTTTTATTGCCGCGAACGAAAAATCGCTGAACAAAAATATCTCAGTTTAGCTACAAAATGTAAAAAACTGTGAAAATTTTGAATTTCCCGCCACGTTGCTATCGTCCACCCTTAAGGTTAACTTTTTTTATTTTTATTTATTTACTTTTCTTTATTCGTGTGAGAGTGTCAAAATTATTATAAGGCATGCAGCCAGTGCTTCACGACCGCTATAGCGCTGGGTGTTGCTTTCAGCAGGTCTTCGGTGGTGCACGTGAATGGAGAGTCTGGGCACTGTACGAGGTGTTAGGTGCTTTGGGTCTGGCCGCAGACGCAGTTGGTGCTGGTGGGTCGATAGCAATGTGGCGGGAAATTAAAAAAAATCCCGCCAGGTAGTCCCGTGTCCGTGCAACTTGACTTATAAACTATCGCAAACTTCATAATAAAAATATTCGCCAAACTGATTATGTAGCAGTTTGTTGACGAATTAAAATTATATAATTATCTTCTCTATCTAGGCCTAGATCTTGACACTGAATGTTCAGGTCCTAAAATGCCTTAAACTTGGCTTTAAAAGACCTTTCCACCTTTCCGTAAGGTTTCCGAGCGTCTCAAATCACTCAGAAAAAAGGATATTATTTTCTCCAACGCTTTAACGGTTGGCTTCCTTACAACATGAGAGAACACTCGAGTCTACTTTAATTAGAACCTGTGTGCTTCCGCCCTTACTTGTGCAGTTCTTTTGTCGAGAATAAGGCGTTGTATTTGTGTGCGTGGTTTCAAAGCTAACGGGAAATTAAGTTTCTTTCTATTCACTAAACTAAATACCCTGATTGAAGGTTATGGAGGCTTGCTGAAACACCCTTTAGTATCCAAATTAGACCATCTAAGGTGCTGTTAAAAAAAACTTCGTCATTGGTCTGCGACGCACTTGGATGGTTTTTTTTAATTTCATTATCCCTGAAGAACTGTGACGTCATATCCGGTTTCGGAACGGTGACCGTGTTGCTATATGGTTTTCCTTATCTTCTTCTGTTATATTCTCATCGTATTATTCATAAAAAAACTAAACTTTTCTGTTTCTTAGGTAGAGTAAAGTTGTTTTGAGTTCTCTACTAACACGAGGTTTTGCCTGCTTTAAGCTCTACCCAGAAAGACATACTTAAAGATCACTTATCAACTCATGTTCTCTCTGTTAATTAAATAAATAATAGAGAACTAGGACTCATGCTATACTACACACACAAATAAATAAAAATTAATGATCGCTGAGCTCATGAACAAAACGTTTGTATAGTTAAAGTAACTTGAAACTAAAACAGGCCTTTGCGTCTACGTAATAAGATGTTGATCGAAACCGCGTCCAGTGGCACTTTCACTCACACTAGATGGGTGAAGTGGCCACTCGGATGCTGAAGTGCCTGGGAAATTGTTTACACGGAGTAGGCTTGCCCAGCACCTATACCAACTACCTATACGTACACACGCACGACAGCACGTCAGAGTGTACACTTTTGTTGCAGTCGCCCGTAACGTAAGTGAATAGAGGGCACGCGTGTAAGCGTCTACGTGCTGTCGTGTGTACGTATACCTATGCTTGAAACAGTAAATAACAGAAAGAACACGTTTAAAAAATGGAGTTACAATCGCTTCACTTTATACTAGAGAGCCATTCGTAAAAAACAAAGCCACGTTGCAATTTGCAATATGTTATTTGTATTTGATGTAGGTACCTATAGTTTGAAACTAGTTCAATAGTTCACTTCGGCTCAATAGTTTATTGTACATTCGTGCATAATGGCAACAGTTTTTAGGTGTCATTGATTATATTTTGCATACATTTAAAATTCCTAGCACACATACTTTTACACATTTTAACAGATAGGTACAAATTATACCTACTTTCATAACTTGGCAGGTGGTCGATGTATAGTGCGTTTCACGAAAGAGTTACCTAAACGAAACTCCTATTCTTTCGTGAAACGCACTGTAGTATCTAGTTAATTATTGGCGTCTACTCTCCAAAAAGCAACTCACGTCCTCTGCCGTCATAACCAGTTTGCTGGAAAATAATTGCTCTTACTGAAATGTTTTTTTCACAATTTATGATGGGAGGATGCAAGGCGGATACCCATAGCGATATTAGATGCACGGAAGCGCTCATAATATATTGAACGCGAAGCGAGAGAAGTTCTCCTAGTCTACTTGAACAATCCGGCATTTGTATGTTTGTAATGTATGTATGTATGTTTATATGTATGAATGTTTGTTCAACGAAACTTGAGTAAATTTCAAGGTCGACTATGAGCCAAATCGGTCGAGGTTTTGCTGAGATATGAGCGTTTCTCTTTTTTTTTACCACAACACGTTTGACTCATGTCCGGTGGGTTAGAAGACGTATAACTTTGTTGTTATATAAAAATTGCTGATACTTGTGTGCTTATATGCTTCTTTAATTATCATATTAATCAGAAAAAAATATGACACTATGTTAATAGACTGAATATCTAGTTAAAAATCAATTAATTACTAACCATGGAAATGCCCAATGTATGAAAAGTCAAATGTCCCACCTAACAAATTGTTCATTGAAACTTAAATATTTTTAAAAAGTTCTATGAAACCATCCCCGTATTTTGGTTTTAAAACGTGTTGAGAAGTATAAAGATCCACATTTCAATGGCATTTTAAGGGATTTATTCGTGTAACTGAGGGAAAAAATCTATTTTATGTGTGTCCCGAAAAAGTTCCAAACCAGAGTTCAGACTTTGTGACCCACTTTAGAGCCACAAGAGGGTAAAAATTACCATTTTACTAGAACTTTTTCGAATCTGGCCACTCTACAGTATGCCACAGAAAGCCGCAATATTCGTTTATGTGTCAGTGTTGCCACTGGGACAAGGCCATAACGGCGCGTCTACCTTGGTCATCTAAGCAACTTCAACTTTGTGACCAGGATTCTAGGTAAGTTGATTAGAATTTGTCACATGTTTCTATTGTAGCATAATGCTCAACTACCTGACACTAAATTAAGTCATAGTAACAGTGGTTACTTGTCTTGTAGTTCCAATAATATTTTTTTGAAAAAGTAACCGCACTATATGTGACCGTCCATTTTGCAACTTTTCTGTGGTCACGTATGCGACGGAATATTGAGTCACAAAAACTGAACTATTAAGGTACGCTTACATTTTAACAGCTCAAGAAAATGCCTCTAACATCGGCCAAAAAAAACAAGGCGCTAAAATAGAAGCAAAAAACAGAAGAAAGCAAGGAAGCGACTAGATAAAGGCCCAGATATAGGCATAATTTGCGCCGCCAATGAAAAAAAAAATCATATCTTCTTTTTGGATGCGTTTTTTGCTAAAAACGCGTCCAAAAAGAAGATATTTTTTTTTTTACAATAATAGTTGTAAAATGTTTTCTAATATTTAAAATATAATGTGTTTGTGTTTTCGAATCCGTCATTTATTTAAACTTACTTTCTTTTTGATTAAAATATATTGCGTAGTAGAGATGGAGCCTTATAAGATCTTTTTTGTAACCAACGGCTTCTTTTTTGTGACTGTCCCAAACTTTTGTTTTTAGTAATTCAATTTAAAGTACTAATTTATTAATTTAAGATAATGAAACTTATTTTGAAACTAAAGAAATACTCAACATATTAGGAAAAAATAAGTATTTGTTCATACAATGATTATTTTTGAAGTTATTGAAAACTTTAACATAAATTTTGGTTGAAGGTTACAAAAAATTATCTAAACCCTGATTCTGAAACTATTTTCAAGTTTTCATGATCTTTTTCAGGAAATATGATTAAAATGGTTGATTATCTATTAGATTTAGATCATTCTGATAATAGAAACTGCGACTTTATAGTATTTTTCATACAGAGAAGGAGTCACAAAATTGGAACCCTTAATCTACCTCTATTTAGTAATTATTATTTATTTCCCAAAATCTTCATTAAATTGGAGTTTCTTATGAAAAATCCAATAATATATTAGTTAAGCAATCGGAATTCATACAGAAAAGGATCATATAAAGATATTTTTAATTTCAGCGAACTTTTGAAAGTGTGGTAAAAAATTTGAGAACTGCTCATATGAGGTCATGAGTTCATAGATCGGGGCGAACCACTAGTATTTAGCTAGGATTTGAGCCCTTCACACAAATCTAATCTTAGTAATTGCTAGTCTAGCGGCACCTTTACCAAACATTGACAAGCCCCAATCAGGTCGGCCGCCATCGCGTCTCTGACCCAATCCAGTTGACAAATTCAAATAAATTGAGAACAATTATTTTTACAGCCACCATGCCCCGGACGAGATAAGGTGGGAAGTCGTCCGGTTAATGAGCTCTATGTTCGACATTGGACGGATCGTGACCCAATTAAATCCCCAGGGGGGGTATTCAGGGGAGAAATTACCGTATCCGACGGTCGAAGCAAGCCGATCCGGCGCCATTGTCACATTTTGTATCCCCTCTTTCAGAATCTAGCTAGAGTCGCCTTTTTATATTCAGATTGTACCTAGAGTCGCCTTTTTATATTCAGATTCTAGCTAGAGTCGTCTTTTTGTATTCAGATTCTAGCTAGAGTCGCCTTTTTGTATTCATATTCTAGCTAGAGTCGCCTTTTTGTATTCAGATTCTAGCTAGAGTCGCCTTTTTATATTCAGATTCTAGCTAGAGTCGCCTTTTGTATTCAGATTCTAGCTAGAGTCGCCTTTTTGTATTCAGATTCTAGCTAAAGTCGCCTTTTTGTATTCAGATTCTAGGTAGAGTCCCTTTTTTGTATTCAGATTCTAGCTAGAGTCGCCTTTCTGTATTCAGATTCTAGCTAGAGTCGCCTTTTTATATTCAGATTCTAGCTAGAGTCGCCTTTTTATATTCAGATTCTAGCTAGAGTCGCCTTTTTGCTATAACGCGATGCCCACTTTAACGAAGGATTAACTAAAGAAGAACTATAGAACTCGAAAATGTTCATATTACTTCCCAATACCACTCTCTGAAATCTGAACGAACTTCTCTTCTGGAAATACATGAATAACTTAAAAAACTTAAAAGAAACTTTTATTTACTAGTGCCTAGCGTACCTATTCGTATGTCATATCCCTTTTTCAGCGGCTGAAAAATCAACTGGTTTATTTGTCTGTCTCTTTCGCTATGGACTACAGATTTTTTTCTATTCAGCCCCTGTATTCGCAAAAAAACAACCACCCATTATTTACTATGAAAAAAAATATCTGCTTATTGTTTTTTTGACGGCGTAAATTGTCGCCCTCCAGGCATAGGGGGGTTACCCTTGACGCCATTGTGTTCATATTTACAAAGTTTTATTTCTCTTTTGCATCGCATAGTCATCCTTTGATTTTATATACTTCGTAATGTTTATCCAAAGTTAATACTATTTTGTACAATATCAATAAAAAATTAGTCTTAATTCGTGAAATATTGAATATTGTAAATTCCACCATATTGGAAAAAATGCGTCAAGGGTAAAGGGGCAGGTCTGCAGACGCGCCGTGTTCTCGTTGTTTAAAAAGTGGTACTGCGTTGACTCCCGCGTGGCTGTCTCACAGATCACAAAAAAAAGGCTGTCTTGAGATTCCGCACACTCGTAAAAAATTGCAGTCATTTAAAATCGCTAAGTTTGTTGATATTTTTTTTATGTTTCTAGTGCTGTGTTGGTTCATATTCCCAAATATCAGCCTCGTGCAATTAAATTCCACCTGCTCTATACAAAAATCGCTACGCCGCTACGACTATTGTTTGAGAAATGGTACAAAGAACTGCGTTGACTCCCGCATGGCTGCCTTGAATGGCAGTCATTCAATCGGTTAATCGATGAATGCTGGGAGATGCAATTGATTGCCACGGGGAGCTCTGCCACTGGACATCCTCTTGGATTTGTAGAGAATGAGTCGTTTTCAAAGCACAAATTCAAAGCAGTTCATAGATGGGGCGCCTTCAGGCGTGGCAGTAGAAGACCCGGAACGCAACTGTCAAAATTAATCTGTGCTTATCGAAATTTTAAAGTTGGTCTCGGTTCTTGCATGGGCACGCCTATAAGAGCCATCTATGAAGTGTCACCAGCTGCTACACACCATAGTGATGGGCAAAATAGAGGGAAAAAGAAGGCAGGAAGGAGGAAAATGGCATGGCTGTGTAATATAAAGGAATGGACCGGCATCAAAACCGTGGACCATTTTTATGCTGAACCTATTCCGAATTTGGTAATCTCCGCCCAAAGGTTACAGCCATGAACAGAGGGCGGAGTAGCTGTGAGCTGACTGCCAACCTCCAGTGATAGAGAAGCACTTCAAGAAGAAGATGAAGTGTTTTGAATTTGTGCTTTAAAAAACGGGCCATAGTCGCCCTATGCTATCGATTGTCTCTGGATCAAGCCCCATTATAATGGCACGCGGTCCAACCCGGGCTGATTTTTAAAGCCGGAACCTTACACTGCGCTGTGATTGGAAGTGGCTGTAAATGTTCCGAGTCAGCAATGAGAGAGTTACGGGTCGCTTATAAGATGCCCAGCGGCGCGACAGCTAAGCACAGTCAGCAACACGTTTTTTTTGGCGTTAGAGCCTGTTGAGAGTGGTTGTGTTATTTGCTGTCTCGGTGCTTTATTTAAATTTTAAATTATATTTGTTGACGGATTTTGAAACCATAATCGGTGGCTCTCTTATTATCTTGTGGTGTGCTTCATATGGACCCGTCGCCATATTAATTTTTGTATTGCTGCGTCCCTCTCATCGCCTACGTCACGCGACGGCTGCCACACAAATTATAAATTTGAGAAACAGTGCCGTGGACGGGAGTGGATTCGAACCGACGCCGCTTGAACCGGCGGAGTTTGGCCCGGTCGTGGTGACCGCTGAGCTAAAGTATCGTGGAGTGAGGCGTGCGAATCTGGGGATTGCTTTGTGCGCCGGCTTTGACTGTGTGTCTAATCGTAATCACCTGCGACTATGCCGTGCGTTATTTGTAAAAAAACGATTTCCAGCAATGAGATACTGACATGCAAGAAGTGCAAGGGTCAGTATCACTACCAGTGCCTCGATATATCTGACGCTCAGTACAAGGAACTAACAGACAACGAGAAGAAAACACACCAATGCCAATCATGCCGTTACGTTACTCGCCGAAATCGCAACGACGACACGCCAATTGGAAAGGGCCAGAAACAGGCGCATTCAGTTGCTGGACAGCCTGAGGTGAGTGGCAAGAGTCAGAAACACGCGCAAACAGTTGATGGAAAACCTGAGGTGAGCGAACGAGATCTTTCACCGAAGAAACAGACCGCGGAGCCCCGTCCGCTGACAAGGGAGGACATCAGAGAGGAACTTCGCATGGTGTTGAAGGAAGAAATGGTGAAGATTCAGACCGCGATCACTACAGCCTTGGACGAAAAACT
Source organism: Zelleria hepariella (assembly GCA_949319315.1). Classification (NCBI taxonomy): domain Eukaryota; kingdom Metazoa; phylum Arthropoda; class Insecta; order Lepidoptera; family Yponomeutidae; genus Zelleria; species Zelleria hepariella. Next base: position 13,901,722 of record OX439389.1, on the reverse strand, counting down.
CAAAACAGTCTTGCACGATGTCAGGGAATTGAAAGAATCAATGAGTTTTATAAATCAAGATTTTGAAGAGATAAAGAAAACTTTTGAGTCTAACAATGAAGCAACGTTGAAATTACAAAAAGAAAACACATCGCTGCGCGCGGACATCGCTGACCTAAGCTTGCGAGTGAGCCAGATGGAACAGTTCTCCCGCGCAAACAACTTGGAGATACAGTGTGTTCCAGAATACAAGAATGAGAACTTGTTCAACACAGTGATGCAAATAGGCAAGGTAGTTGAATCCAACATCAACGAAAGTGATATTCAACTCTGTACACGCACTGCAAAGTTGAATGGGAACTCTACAAGGCCACGTTCGGTGGTCGTGCAGTTCGCACGACCAATGGCCCGCGACCGTCTTCTGGAATCAGTCACAAAATTTAATAAGACTCACCAAAACGATAAGCTGCACTCGGGACACCTGGGAATTGCTGGTGAGAAAAAGCCTATTTACGTGGTCGAGCATCTATCAGCTACCAACAAGGCGCTACATGCAGCGGCTCGGGCGAAAGCCAGAGAACTACACTACAAGTTTGTTTGGGTAAAGCACGGAAAAATCTATGTGAGGAGGAGTGAGTCTGAGGAACACATTCTAATTCGCAACATGGATAGTGTAAGTAGTCTTAAGTGATTTTTTTGCTTGCTTGGTACTGTTTAGTTTCTTAGAAAATGCACCGCTTTTTATAAAACTTTAAAATGGAAAATTCAATAGGAGTTAATCGTTATTATGTAAACTCTCTTTCCAGCCGTTACTACTTGGAAATAAATAAATCAGTAAAATGACAAAATCAAAAAAGAAAAAATTGAGATTAGGTTTAAACATCTATAATAAGTTGAAAAAATTCACTCGGGACAGGACTTGAACCCGCAACCTTCCGCACACCGTGCAGGCGCTCTACCAATTGAAGCTACCAAGGTTGCGGGTTCAAGTCCTGTCCCGAGTGAATTTTTTCAACTTATTATAGATGTTTAAATTATTCCCTAGCACGGGTTAGTGCTTTAGAAAAAACAAAAAGTGAGATTAGGTTTATTAAATATTCAGTCGTTCAACACTGGTCAAGACGAACTGTGCGCTATGTTAGAAAAGCATGACCCAGACATAGTTGCCTTAAACGAAGTGCGGATTAGATGTAGCGACAATCGCTTTAGGGCTTCGATTCCAGGCTACACACTAAAACATGTACCTCGCCCTAACGACAGTAGTGGTGGAGGAGTAGGATTCCTCATTAAAAAAGGTCTACGGACTCGTGTGCGTCCACATCCTTCTTCTACTTTAGAGCAAATGTGGATCGAATTTAGTGTTGCAGGAACACACCTTGCGATAGGATCAGTTTACAGACCAGGTACAAAAAATGGTCCAGGTGTTCCCGAATCCATTGAGGCATTAAGCGAGTCCGTAAATTGTTTCCTGCATTGCGACTATCTATTTATTTTAACAGATTTTAATGCAAATTGGTTAGAACCAAACATTGGCAAAACTAAACAACTCATGGAATTTGTAACCACGAGAAATCTAGGCCAAGTAGTTCAAGAACCCACAAGGATAACAGACACCACTGCTTCTCTCTTAGATTTAATAATAACAAATGTGCCTGAGTATTGTAGAACAGTCACTGTGTTACACAATCCGTCACTCAGCGACCATGCCACTATTATTGCAGAATTTGACATAAAAAGACCAAAACCTAAGCCTAAATTCATCTCAATTCGCGCTCTACACAAGATAAACTCAAAAGAATTTATACAGGATTTGAATATGATGAACTGGAACGCGATTTACGGTTTATCCACAGTTTCAGAAATGGTTGACTATTTTGGAGAGCTTTTAAATAAATTATTTGATAAATTTGCACCCTTAAAACGAATCCGTATTAAGGATAAACCTGTTCCTTGGATTACGGACAATGTTCGTTTTATGATGGCTCTATAAGAGACAAATCACTAAATAGAGCAAACAGAAGCAAAAAGCAGACACACTACGATTATTACAAAACCTTAAAAAATTTAGTTACCTCTACCATTAGCAAAGAAAAGACAGCCTATTTTAATTTCTACGTAAATAACAATAAAAACAATACACAAAAGATGTGGTCTCATTTTAAATCGGTATCTCCCTTCAGTAATGGATCAAAACAAACCGATATACCTGTCTCTATAAACAACCCGAACAGTATAAATGATTTTTTTTTGGACGTACCTGGTAGTCTTGCAACTGATAAAGACACCTTTGCTCATTTTACCTCAAATAAATATGGCGTTGGGGATTTTAAAATACTGACATGCAGTGAAGAGCAGATAAGCAAAATAATAAATGGGATAAAATCTAATGCATGGGGCCATGACAATATTTCAATACGGATGTTGCGAATGACACTTTCAGTAACTCTTCCGATAATAACTTTTATAACAAATGTTTCAATAGTGATGAATGACTATCCAAGTGGCTACAAATTGGCAAAGGTAATACCGATCCCTAAAAATAATAATGTAGAGTCCCATAAAGACCTGCGCCCTATAAGCCTCTTACCAGTGATGTCAAAAATACTGGAGCGAGTTGTCTGTCGACAGCTGACAGAGTACATGGAGTCAAACAGCATAATACCTAGCGTACAATCAGGGTTTCGTAAAAACCACAGCACTGCAACAGCCTTAACCAACGTTATAGATGACATAGTCTCGGCATCAGATGCTAAAATGTCTACTGCCTTGGTCCTACTAGATTTTTCTAGAGCGTTTGATTGTCTGAGCGTCGAACTGCTGGTTGCCAAACTTTCCTACTATGGCGTATCTGAGGAAGCATGTGGGTGGTTTAAATCCTACTTAAAAAATAGGAGGCAATATGTCGAAACAGAGGGAGAGCAGGGTGAACAGGAGCGATCAGAAGTTAAAGCTCTAATTAGGGGTGTACCGCAAGGCGGATTACTAAGTCCGCTCCTTTTCATTATTTTCACAGCCGATCTGTGCCATAGCATCTCGCACTGTAAGTCACACCTTTACGCCGACGACACTCAAATGTACCTGAGTTTTAAGCCTGATGATATTCAAGAGGCAGCTGTACAAATAAATAGTGATTTAGCTAGCGTTTACAACTGGGCTTGCAAAAATGGTTTGGTTTTGAACCCAAGCAAATCTAAATTTCTGATCCTGGGCACCGATCACCAATGCAAAGCAGTCACAGAACGAGGTCTGACTCTAAGTATAAATGGGCAAGATATAGAGTTAGTATCAAAGGCGAGGAATTTAGGACTAGAAATGGACAGCAAACTGCGATTTGTGGATCATATTAATTCTAAAATAAAAAATGCATTTTACCGACTTAAAACATTATATGGTCTTAGACAGTACCTCTCCACGGATGTCAGAAAAATTCTTACTGAGTCATTGGTTATGTCACTTTTTAACTACTGCGACATAGTATATGGACCGAGACTTCTAGTCATGACATCTAATAAGATCCAGAGGGTTCAAAACGCCTGCGCCCGTTTTTGTTTTCCAATCCCAAAGAGAAGCCATGTCACGCCGTACCTTAACGAAAACAGTATCCTAAAAATGGAGGCTCGTAGGCAACACCACCTGGCTAGTTTTGTGACCAAAGTTATCCATGAAAGAAAACCGGAGTATCTGTTCAATAAATTTGCATGGACTAGGGACATCCACCAAAAGCATACCCGTTCGAAATCTGATAATAAGCTTGTCATTCCAACATACACAAACAGTGGTTTCAGAGGTGGTTTCAAATACGCTTCGGCAAAAATTTGGAACGACTTGCCCCCCCCTCTGCGACAAAATATGTCACTAAATAGTTTCAAGGCTAAATACAAGGCTATTCTTTTTGAATCTCAGAAAAGTCAGCAACATATAGTAGCCAAGAAGAAAAAAAGAAAAACCAGATAACCTCATTATGTGGGGCGGTCGACTTGTGGTCGTTAATTTTATTTTTAACTTACTTTTATATGCAAATAGTTGTAACCACTTTTTATTCCGAGCAAATGCTTTAACCTTAAATAAATTCCTTTTTATATCATAAATAGTATTATGCCATTGCTTTTGCTGCTTATTGCTGTAAATGCTATTAATTACTGTCGTGCAAATTTGTTTCAGCTGTAAATATCTTTGCTTCTTTTAAGTATTAGAATAAGTTTAAAGTTTAATTAAGTCTCTGTAATTTAGTTTAGAATAATATTGTCACCTCAACAGGCAAGCAACAAGTATTTACAAGACTAAAATAGGGGCTTGCTGAAAAACAGCGCTTTGCATGTACCTACATGCTTAGCTTAATGCTGAGCCTGCTCCCTTTGATGCCAAAGCATACTCTACACGGTAATATTACTTATTGTTTAAGTATTAAATATTACCTTAATATTAAGCTCTATTTTTAAGTTGGCATCAATAAAGTGATTTGTATTTGTATTTGTATTTGTATTTGAACACGCTAGGATACCCCTTTTTAACAGTTCGCTACAATATCTTCACCGCTGATTGGTACACAATAAAATGTGATTCTAGTTTCTGTATATTGGGCCTACTGTATTTTGCGTAAGTATTTTCCGTGTCAGGCGTTTTGTTATGATATCGAAAGCGGAATATGAGTCGAAAGCGGGTCGAAAGGTACTTAGGTACATTGATAAGTTTGTTTGATAAGTTGCTTGCTTAGCACAAGGACAAAAGTATGGAATCAGTTATAAGCATATGGATAGGCCTTCTTATGCCATTCTTGTTCAGTGAATTACTATTATCAGTGTGGTTTCCACGCTCACTTAGCCAGTTTCTGAGGTCTTCTTGGATGCAGTCAAACCAACAACGCTTTTTGGGCCTGCCTCTTGGTCTGTTCTGTGGGGTTACCCTTGACGCTATTGCGATCAAATTGAAAAAGGTTTAAAATTAATTTCTCTTTGAATTTGCATAGTAATGCTTTCATTTTAAATAATTTGTAATGTTCATTCAAAGGTAAGGCTGTTTTATTCAATAAAACCACAAACTGCGTCTTAATTTGTAAAATATTAAATTTTGTAAATTGCGCACTATTGCGGCCGTATTGGAAATATGCGTCAAGGGTAGAGGGGCTGTTGTGGGTTCCATTTGGTCATTACCTTTGCGGATAATACCTGGTATAAGGAATTCTCTCCAGATGACCGGTCCATCGAAGACGCTGCAGCTTATACAGAACCTATAGGCTTAGCACGCGGGCCATCTTGCCTACTCTCAACTGTCACCTTAGCCACTGTTCACTGTCACCTCAGTAGTGTTAAGTGGCTAAGGTGACAGTTGAGAGTAGGCAAAATGGCCCGCGTGCTAAGCCTTCTGACGATGGTTTCAGTCGCTCACACTTTTTTGTAACGAACTTTTCAACTTCAAAGTACGTTTGAAGCATTCTATCGTGAAACCTAAAAAAACTAAGAGGAAAACTCCCAGCCGAGCCTTGCCCACTTGTTATTTTACAATTCCAGTTTTCATAATTACAACCACTCCATTAATCCCTCGCTTTATCGCAAAGAGGGAGTGGAGGAGCGGAGAAAAAAAAAGAAACATAATTTTCAAAAGAATAGCAAACCAACGTTTCTAATTACAAGCGGCTCTTGCCGTTTAAGGCCTTTAAGACATGACGGGATTTTGCAGCGATGCAGTAGCGCGTTGCTCGAACGTGATGATAGTTCCATTCATTTTATTGTTTGTAAATACTTATTTACGCTTTGAGATCTGGATACTAGCAACGCTACTCGCTACCGTGTCAATGCATACAAGTTATAATATTTTTTTATTTTATTTTGTTTATTTGAAGATAATAGCGATAGTAGCATGCATACCGATAGTAGTGATACAGTATCGCGAGTGCATGTACAATTGAACAGTCGACAGCACGTAAACCTTTACATTTTCGTTGCAAAGTCACCCGTAACATAACTGAATAGAGTGCACACATATAAGGGTCGCCGTGGTGTCGACTGCACGAATGTAGAGTCCATTTCACGAAAGAATTTGCTACACAAAGTTCATATTAGGTAGGGATTAATTTCACACAGCCAAATACAGTGCCGTGGCCTTCTAGCAACTGCATCGATGCCAAAAGTCGCCGGGTGTGACTGACTCTAACATAATTTTGTTCAGAACACATTTAGGGTGGTATTCTAGAACGCTACTTAAACTCAGTTCAAACTAGAACGCTACTTAAACTCTGTTTAAACTCAGTTCAAACTAGAAAGCTCCTTGAACTCTGTTTAAACTCAGTTTAAGTAGAGTTTAGTAGTGTCGACTGTCGATAAAACAGTGCATGTTTTGATTTGAATATCCCTCCCTTCATATCAAAACATGCACTGCTTTATCGACAGTCTGAGCTCTGTTTAAACTGAGTTTAAGTAGCGTTCTAGAATACCACCCTAAAAGTTGTTCGCGACTCGCGCGAGGTAATCCGACCAAATTAGTTGGCGAGGAGGCAGACGTCGCCGGATACGACATTCGTTCTGACGTTTATACACTGAGCCCTCAATGCTCATTCATTCATTATTTATGCAGAGGTTAGGCTTTACAAGCGTTTGCCCGTAAGTTCGTTCGCGCATGGTAAGGTACAATTTTTCATGAGCAGTCAACTATATGGCCTACTTGGCTCTAATCATTCGCTGGATAGATAGATACTTAGAGCATACTTTTTTGCATTTTCAAAAACATTGTTCTTATCTTATAATTATGTATATTTATTCGGTACTTAATTCCGAAAATAAACGTAATTAATTTACCAAAAAAAATACCTTTATTTTCCTGTTCCTTTATTTGTCAATATCAAGAATCATTAAAATTTACTACAGGGTGCACTCTAAGTCGATAGCGGAACTTTAAGTAGGCTGTCTACTGATCACTACAAATAACTTAGACCAGGTAGCGAAAAAAATGAGGTGAAAAAAATATCAGCTGTTCCATACAAAAGGTCGACACAGTAGTGCGCCAAATGTATGGAACAGCTGATATTTTTTTCGCTCCATTTTTTTCGCCCTCTAGTACAAGTTGTTCGTAGTGATCAGTAGACAGCCTACTTAAAGTTCCGCTATCGACTTAAAGTGCACCCTGTAGTAGTTATGTACTTCCCTAAATAATGATCAGAATATTTTAAAAGTGTAGTTTAATTATTACTCAGATTCAGATTCGTTTACGAAGAGACTCCAAATTGAAAATTGACACACAGAAATCAAAAATGTATTTCAGCTGTAGCCATTGAAGAGACATTTTATTTTATTTACCACCTACGCTACGCTACGATACGTGACATTTGGTCGTTACGGACCGTAGGGCAATAGCATACTTTTCACACTCGATGAAAACAAAACACGATCTCGTAGGTAGGTAAGTATTCAAAAACAAGAGCCGGCCGAGATATTATCAAATAACAATCAGAAAGGGCCAGCAGGTGCGGGTGTGTGTGCATAGGTTGGGAAGTAATTAAGAGATCCTCAGCGGTAAGTTCCGAGTTTACTACACCTGTGAACGTGTGGTTAGAGACTACTCTACTCACGCAAGGTACTGAAGAAATTATGGTGGAACAGAAGCATGGATTAGATAATAGAAATTTCATCACGTTTCAGGGAGCCTCAACATGCCCACAGTGGAGGAAGAGATCAAAAATAGAAAACAAAACTACAAGCAACAATTATTATCGAAGCATCCAAACCAACTGGCATCGATCCTGCTAGACACATCACTCAATGCACACAGGCTGAAGCGTCCACCACTGATAGAATGACACAAACTAAATAAATAAAGTGACTTGAAGATACAGTGAGACTGCCTTGCTGAACGCAGCACCTACAATACTCAAAAGTATACACAAATAATTCTAATAAAAGTCAATGACTGATCGTTTTTTTTTTAGATAAAAAACAAAAAAAAACTTTGGTTTGGAAGTCCTGGGACTTGCTGCCTGTTTACGGGGCCCCGTTACGATAGGTATCAACGCTTACCTTCGCTGCCCGGGCTATCCTCTCCCTGCCTAGCCATAGATACCATAGATATTTGGTAAGATCAGGCTTGTGCCTTACACATATGAAACGTGCACCTGGTTTGTGCTGCTTTGGATACTTTTTCGAATAAAGATCTAACGGTAGTTCTTGACAGGCTGAGATATTTTAGTAGGTTGAAGATTGATGTCGAGAGACCCTTTCTATATTAAGATCCCAACAGATATCCTAAGTTTACCAGAGGCCCGATTAAAAAAATGTGTAAGGCACAAGTGGTGCCAAAAGGCCTATTATAGAATAGATGACTATCTAAAGGACAAAGAAGTCTGGCACTAAACCACTACACAACCAGGTAAGTGTACCATTGATCAATGTGTACACAATGATCAATGGTACACTTACCAATGCGTTATTTTTTAAGTACCTACCAGCATTACAAAATGTATTATTTTTTAAGCACGAGATCCTTGGAGTTTCTTTACCATGCTTCTTCTCCAAGAACGATCAGAGCTAGTGAAGCTGGAGAAAAAAAGTAGCTAGATACTTAGTATTAGATAGTAATAAGTATCTGATTTATATACTTTTTTTACTTTAGATAATATTTTGATTCTGATTCTAGGTAACGAAACTAAAAAAGACACCTTGCAGCCTATCCGATAAGGTCTTAGATGTGTGACTTTTTTTTTCAAGTATTCGGCAGGTCTTTCCCCTCCGGACCACTTGTACCGTTGTACCTAGCCAGTACCACAAAATGTAAAAATCTGTCAAACCGCATCACCCACCTGATTATTGCCGAACTGCCCGAGCCGCATTAGGCGTCTATATGTAGAGCGGCACAGGGTCGCAGGCTTTCAGCGGGTTGAACACAAAAGGCCCTAATTAAGTTCGACACTGTTCGCTGTGTGGTTACTGCCTGTTGCATGGCAGATGTTCTACTCCGTACAATGCGTACACCGGTTGTGGAAAACCCTAGAAAATAATGGCGCGCATATGTGAAAAAATCACACAGCAAGACTTAATCTGAAGTATGAGTATGAGTTTGAGTTATTCAAATTCATGGAGTTTTATTAATACTTTTATTTTTAAATCCTAAATCGGATTCGGACTCGGAAAAACGCATAACGTCTTACTTTCAGAAAAAAAATTAAAAAAAAAGACAAGTGCAAGTCGGACTCGCGCATGAAGGGTTCCGTACCATTATCTATAAAAACGGCAAAAAAAATACGTGCTTTGTATGGGAGACCGGGAGTATGTTGTTTTTTAGTATTTTGTTTTAGCGTCAACAGAAATACATCATCAGATTTGTGAAAAATTCAACTGTCTTACTATCACGGTTCATGAGATACAGCCTGGTGACAGACGGACAGACAGGCAAACGGACGAACAGCGGAGTCTTAGGGGTAGTAAGTTTTACCCTTTGGGTAGGGAACCCTAAAAAAGCAAGTTGTTTCATGCACAATAAAAATTGATATTCTTCGTCGAGCTATATCATCTACACAGCACTAAGTACGTATACATATACTAAGTACGCCCTAGGCAGCATAACACACAAAAGGTGAACTGGATTACAAGCTCTTTATGGTAGGCTAGACGCACTGCTGTTTTGTCCCATTATCAGAAGCTGCTCGGTTGCTTGTCCGTCAAACTGACTGGACTTGTATGAAACCGGAGATCACCAATGATTGATGGTCAGAATGGCCGTAGGCTGCTCTAAGCGTGTTGTAGCGTGTTTTAGTTACTAACTACACGGTGCCTCTGATGGCTTTAATACTGTCACCATAAAGTCAGGGGTTCACTAGATTTTGAAATCTGAATAAAAAATTCAGGGTCATTTGCTTGACATCTCTTCAGCCCTCATAAAAGTACCAAAATTCAGTAATTTAAACGCAAATTAAAAAAAAAGGTTAACGCTGCAAATAAAATAATTGAAGAGCAATCACAGTCAATGCAATTTGATTACAACTTTACTACTTACTTAGGTCAGAGTTTTGTGGACACACGCTTTTTTACGACGCTGTTTTTCTCATGAATGTGATCACATCATCACATCACTCTAGGAATGACTCGGCTACTAAAAAAATGATGATGACACTGAGTAATAGAGCTTCGAACGTAGCTTTTGATCTCCTCGGAATTCGGAGTGAAAAATTTTACACATCAATAAAATCCGCCTAATCCTTTCCATCCCTAATTTTCCACAAACCGTAGTCACCCCCGCTGTTTATCCCGTGAAACGGGCTGTGCTAATGAATGGCATTTAGCCCGCCCGGCGCTTTCAATATAAGTCTCGCCACACACGAGCGTTTTCTCAATTTTTTTTTGTAAAGTGTCGGGTAAATAACAAATCTTACCTACACCCAGTTTCCCGTACAATGTCAATTTAATGAATCACGTCAAGAACCACGTCATAATTTAATAAGTTGTTAATAATCTTTAGAGTTTCTGGAACGCAAATCTTTGTAAAATTTACTAATTTTTCATTATTCTTGGTCTGGTATTGCTATAATTATCCCAAGCAAAGTAGTATTTTTGCCCTAAGTTAGGGTAGAATAGAATAGAATAGAATAGAAAACTCTTTATTGTACACGAAAATAATAAAGGTAGGTAAGGCTCTGCTATAATAAAAATCCCGTGAAGCGCCTCTAAAGATTTACCGCATCAAATAATAAATGTTAAGTTAAGGCGTGATTCCATTCGTAACTTTAAATGATTCGCGATATTCACACATAATTTTGGTTCAAACGGGCGTCGAATCGCGGTTAGAACAAGAAAAAAAACTAACCGCGAACCGACCCGTTTAGTACCAGAATGATGTGATCACATTCCTCTGGAATGAGTGTTCAGTGAGCCATTGTTCAATAATGAGCATGGTATGTTCACCACTATGCCATGAAAGCTCTTATAACGCTCAGCTGATTGTAAGCCTATTAGAACCGCATTCGATAGTATAATTTTTGGTTGGTTTTCGACGACAAATAAAGTGACTGTGCGTTTCCCACCAAACGCTCGAGTGAGGGCTGCCTAACGTCCTTTTGCGCAGGGGCCTTAGCTGTAACGCAATGGCGTATCGATGGCATCCCAGTAGAAGGACAAACAGGGATTTCCTCATTTTTCTCCTACAACCAGCGAACTAAGAACTAGAATTAGAATCAGAATATTCTTTGCTGTACAACAAAAACATTAAAAGGACCGACAGCATTAATAAATCGTAATGAGCCCTTTTCAACTGACAGTTAAAAGCTGATTTTAAAATGCTCGCTAGATGGCACAGAAAATACGGCTACATAACGGTAGTCAAATAACGCTTTTTCCCACAGATTAGAAAGTACTAATACTAAAGATACACAAACACAGTCCGCTTCGAGCATCAGTAGTAGTCAGACGTACCTACGCACGTATTATTCCAACATTTAAAGGTGTTGTCAACCTTTGGCTTAGTTCCATTGCCACTGCTCTCAACGTGTGATAATGAAGTGTGCACTTTGTGACTCGGCTGTTAACGATGGTGCGCAGTGTGGAGGTTGCAATAAATACCTAGGTTTCTGCTGTGCCAACATTTCGGAACTTGGTTATCGTAAACTAGGTTCGGAACGTCGAGCTAACTGGAGGTGTCTAAATTGTAAGAACAACGCCTCCCCAGGCTGCCAGAAGACCTCTAGTGATACTAGCGGTGAAGTCACTTTGGAGACAATCATGTCCGAACTCAAGGGCATGAACAGCAACATCTGCAGTATAGTCAAAGATGTCAAGGATATCAAGGGTGAGCTGGCTGAAGTGAAGACCTCTTGTGAGTTCAACAGTGCAAAGTTGGATGAATATGGCGCAAGGCTTACGGAAGTTGAGAAGAAGGTGCCTGAACTCCTCAGCGTGGAAACCAAACTGACGTCTTTGGAGGTCGAGATATCTGAGCTAAAACAGGAGTTGGCAGCTAAGGATCAATGGTCTCGACTTAACAATGTCGAAATAAAAGGTGTCCCGATGAGCAAAAATGAAAACTTATTTGTTGTTGTGGAGAATATCAGCAAGGCAGTTAACTACGCATTCCCGAAGACATGCATCAACTACATCTCCAGAGTCCCGATCCAAAACGCAAAAGAAAAATCCATAATTGTGAGCTTCATCAACCGGTACGTGAAGGAGGATTTTGTCGCTTCGGCCCGTATCAAGAAATCACTAAAGGCCAATGAAATCGGGTTTGCCGATGCAACCCATAATGTCTACGTCAACGACCACTTGACACCCGACATGAAAAAATTGCTGACACTGACGAAATCGACCTTAAAAGCTAAAGGATACCTATATGTGTGGGTGAAATTTGGAAAAATTCATGTAAGGAAAAACGATTCTACACAAGTTTGCGTTGTTCATAGGGCGGCGGATTTAAACAAGCTGTTCTAGGCTACTTTATATTACTGTTTTTGTTTGTATTAAAAATTGCATCTTGTTCTTCAAATAAGCATGCTCCCTATGCAAGTAATTTTGTTTATATTGCTCACTCACTTAACAATGCTACCCATTGCTTGAAAAGGTTTGTTTCCCCTGCAACAACCGGTCGACGCTCGCCCCTCTTTTGTTCGCGCTATCACTTCTTTGCTACGCTCGCTATTCAACGTTATTTGCCTACTCCGACCGATGAGTTGGAATTCAATACACACATCAAATCTACCCACTATTTTGAGATTTCTCAGCTGATTTTATTTATCTGTTGTATATTACTTGCGCGCAGAGTCCTTGGCTATTATTATTTAGTAACGTTGGTGCGGGGTCTCCTCCCTAAAGAGGTACTGCCTGCGTTTGGCGTTTACAAGAATAATGCTTCATTGATACATTATTTTGCCTACAAGTATGTTAATTACCTACACCCAATAATCTAATGGCTTCAAATATGAATAAATCGCATTTTCCGTCTATCTATTACCAAAACGTAAGGGGCCTTCGCACAAAAATACTAACATTCTACCGTAACTTATGTAAAAGTTCATACGATATTGTAGTTTTAACGGAGACGTGGCTACTTGATGGGATTTTAGACGATGAATTATTTGACGATCGTTACTTTGTATGGCGTCGCGATCGAGATTACGAACTTACTAACCAGTCCCTAGGGGGCGGCGTCTTAATTGCTACGCGTAAGGACCTAGCAGTGACCCCTCGACCAGAATTCCTCAGTTCTGCTGAGGACCTATGGGTAACAATAGATCTCAAAGACGGTACCTCCCATTTTAAATTGCATTTGTGTGTATTGTACTTGTGTGACCAGAATAACGGTAACTCTTTTTCGCAACAGCTGGCAAATTTTCTGGAAAAACTTAATGCCATCATAGTCTCCAGCCCAACTGATAAATACTTACTAACCGGCGACTTTAATATGAGCAGTATAGCCTGGAACTTTCACGATTCCATACTGATTGCTGAGAATTATAGTTCCACAGATGAGTGCCTATTGGTCGACGAATTAAACACCCTAGATTTGCTACAATTTAATTCTGTCACCAACGTCTATGGCAGAATTCTAGATCTAGTAATATCTAACGACACAGTTGAAGTGAGTGAGTGCCCAAGCCCGCTAGTTCCAATAGATCCTTTTCACAAGGTATTAATCATCACTATCAAATATATTAAATTAACCCCATTAATATCAGCCCCATACAAAAAATTCCTATACAACTCTGGGGATTACGACTCTATAAACAGGGAAATTTATAATATTGACTGGGACAAGGTACTTTCTTCGATGAGCTTCCATGATGCTGTGGATCTTTTTTATGAAAAGTTTAGACTTCTGAGGGACAAATACATACCAAATAAAATTATTAAACCGGACTTTTACCCCAAATGGTACTCTACATACTGGCGCCGATATATGTAACGCTTTCTCCTCCTATTTTAACTCTAATTTCCTTCAGAAAAGTGCTGATCCTGTTCCACTAATAACTGACACTGAAGAAACACCCGTTTCCTGCTGTCATATCTCGTCCATCGAATTAAACATTGAAATATTGACTCACCTGCTACTCAAGCTAGATCCATCAAAATCAGCAGGTCCAGATGACTTGCCACCGCAGTTCCTAATAAGATGTGCTAATTCTATTGCAAAACCGATATTTTTACTATTTCAAAGATCATTTAAAGAATGCGTGGTACCGTCCATTTGGAGAACAGCCTTTATCACTCCTGTTCACAAGAAAGGATCCAAAACTGACATCACCAACTATAGACCCATCTCGAAGTTGTGTGTCCTCTCAAAAGTGCTTGAAAAATTTGTTCATCGTCAGGTTTATAATGCTCTAAAAACATTTTTCAGCAACACTCAACACGGCTTCTTACATCGTAGGTCTACAGTATCTAACCTTGTCCTATTGAATGATTTTCTACTTCAGTCCATGGGTGCCGGTGAGCAAGTCGACGTTATTTACACGGACTATAGCAAAGCTTTTGATAGGATTGACCATGTTTTACTGTTAAAAAAATTGTATGCCGCGGGAATTAGGGGTGATCTACACAGGTGGTTCACGTCCTATATAAATAACAGGTCGCAGGCTGTTGTGGTCAACAACTTTACATCAAACTGGGTCGACGTTCCCAGTGGAGTTCCGCAAGGATCTTTGCTGGGACCTTTAATTTTTGTTATTTTTATCAATGATATTGACAAGTGCTTTCGCTCTACCAAATTGCTTAGTTTTGCCGATGATATGAAAATATTTACTACAGTCTCTTCACAGTCAGATGTATCAGACATTCAGTCGGACCTATCACGTCTAGATGATTACTGTCAGATGAATAAGCTCGACCTAAACCCTAGTAAATGCACAGTTGCTACATTTACACGTAAAAGAAATATTATTTCGACATCTTATACCTTGAAGGAACAAACGCTAGCTCGATCAACTCAAGTTAGAGATCTTGGCATTCAACATGATTCTAAATTGATGTTTGACGAGCACATTAATAAAATTATAAACAAGGCGACACGTGCATTAGGGTTTGTCATGCGTAATTCCTCATGTTTCTCCAGAGCGAAAACACTCAAAATTCTTTATTGCACACTTGTTCGAAGTAACTTGGAATATGCCTCTCAAATTTGGAATCCTAGATACCAAATCTATATAGATAGAATTGAGGCCATCCAGAGGAAGTTCATGAAGCACTTGTGTTATAGACTGAGATATCCCTACAAATCTCGCGATTATTTAGTGCTCTGTAAAAAACACCATCTCCTACCATTGGAATTGCGACGCCATGTTGCTGACATAACCTATCTAATGGGAATAACGACGGGCACAGTTGACTCACCAGAACTCCTCAGTAAGTTATCTCTTGTTGTACCCACAAGATCTAGGCGTTCCTATCCACCGCTTTCCATTCCTTGGGTTTCTACGAACTATGAGCAAAATTCGTTTCTCCTACGTGCCAGTAGTGCTGTTAATGGACTTGCAGCTGAGCTCGACCTTGATTTGTTTAATGGCAGCATAAAAACTGTCAAGCAGCATTTCAATAAAAACTTTTTTTCGTAATTTTATTATTACGAAAAAACCAACAATTATATTGCAACCCCTTTCAAGCAATGATTTACACTGTTATTTATAATATTAGCATACAAAACTTATCCTGAATGTATCGTGCATAGTGAGCGTCTTTTTAAGATAATTTAGTTAGTGGTTTAAGTTTCATAAGCTATGATTATTACTATATAAGCTGTTATTTAGTTAAATTGTTACTACAAGTGAGAACCTATAATTGGCTTCATGTTTATACCATAGTTTCTATACTGTTTTTCTTAGCTGTTGGTCCTCCATAGAACCTAATAAATAAATAAATAAATAAATAAACACCACAGATAAGAATCAGGCTTGCCATGTTCAATCGGTAAAAATGCCGTGTCATATATTTGCAATTTTTATTCTTAAAAGCAAAAACATAAATGGTTTTGGATAAATATAGAATAGGTAGGTACGAGTAGGATACTGACATCAGCTACGTGATGCGATAAAATTTGCAAGCAATAGGGATTTTTCCAAGTGTCAAATCTGACAGCGATTCGCGAATTATCGCGCAACTAAATCTGTGGTTTGTATGGAAACCACAGATTAATAGACTGATTTTGACAGTTATTCGGGCTATTTTTGATGCCTGGAAAAAACCCCATTAATTGTGTTTCTGGTTATGATTATTACAGTTTACGGTAATTTGTCGTACCGTTGGCAACACTGATGAAATTTCAACTGACTGCCGTTATAGTGCCGTATTATAAGCGCCATCAGTGGAGAAAAAAAGAACTACGTTTTTTTTTCTGAAAACGGCTAATTGAAGCCGTCAACCGGGAGCCCATTTTGGTACCATTGCGTTACAGAATAAGGCCCCTGGGTCTCGCACCTCCCGCGCCACAACTTGATTGTGATTGTTTCGGGGAAAACAAAACACAGTCGAGCGTATCGCTCTGGAAAAATACACCTGCGTTTCGCTCATCCTAGGTTTGTTGCAGGTTGTAGGTATTATTGCAATAGGGATTTTTCCAAGCATCAAAAATAGCACGAATGACTGTCAAAATCAGTCTATTAATCTGTGATTTTCATACAAACCACAGATTTAGTTGCGCGATAATTCGCGAATCGCTGTCAAATTTGACACTTGGAAAAATGCCATTGGAACAAAACCGTGACCGTGTTCGCCGTCACTAGACGGTGGAGACTTCTGAATAAAATTAGGGTTTATTAGTCCTTAGATTTAGGCACGTAACAAATCAATCACAGTTTAAACTTCAAAGGGTGAGTTGTAACGTGTCTGGCTGGATCCATGACAAAAAATGTATTTAATTTAGTCTCTACTATGGCCCGTTTTCAGAAAAAAAAAACGTAGTTCTTTTTTTTCCACTGATGGCGCTCATAATACGGCACTATAACGGCAGTCAGTTGAAATTTCATCAGTGTTGCCAACGGTACGACAAATTACCGTAAACTGTAATAATCATAACCAGAAACACAATTCATTGCTTGCAAATTTTATCGCATCACGTAGTTGATGTCAGTATCCTACCTACCTATTCAATATTTATCCAAAACCATTTATGTTTTTGCTTTCAAGAATAAAAATTGCAAATATATGACACGGCATTTTTACCGATTGAACATGGCAAGCCTGATTCTTATCTGTGGTGTTTGTGTATCTTTAGTATTAGTACTTTCTAATCTGTGAAAAAAAAGCGTTATTTGACTGCCGTTATGTAGCCGTTATGTATTTTGTGCGCCATCTAGCGAGCATTTTAAAATCAGCTTTTAACTGTCAGTTGAAAACGGCCCATTAGATGCCATTTTAAGTTTTAACCTGCATAGTACCCAGATGGATATAGGACCTTTCCATTGCATTCTGTATTTTTCTTGATAATTTCTAGGTTTCTCTTACTTTGTGTCGCTTTCCCAGAAAATGCATTCGCCAAGAGAGGGCACGTAGCTGGAAAAATATCGTCTCTATTCTTACCATTATTGTCATGCTGTTGTTGAGGTGAAGACGGTCCCATTGGGAAATAGGTAGGTAAGAGTTAGCAGTAATAACTACTTCATTTAATTTTTTTAATGCCCCCGACATTTTAGCTTCAAATAAGTATAAGTTATAAACATCCAAATCGATTTTATAAAACATATCTAAGAATATTCACTAAAAATACTGCTTTCAAATTTAAAAAAACGCATCCAAATCGGTTCACCCGTTTAAGAGCTACGGTACCACAGTCAGACACACAGACATACACATAGCGGTCAAACTTATAACACACCTCTTTTTTGGTCGGGGGTTAAAATAGTTATCAGTGCTTTTTTGTGGTTCTGTTGTAGGTTGTACATTGAGCAACGTGTAATATGCAAATTCCTTCTAATAGATAACTATCGATCCGCCCCGGCTTCGCACGGGCGCAAATTAGATAAAAGTGAAATGAAATAGTTTATTTGTTTAAAGATTACCTACAAATGAATGTTCTGGCTCCCAAACTAGGATTCCCTGTGCTATGGGTAGCCAGGCTACTTCTTCTGTGTTTTATGTTATTTTTATAATAAACTTCAAATAACCCTTCAAACATTTATTAAATAATAAGTTGAAAAAATTCACTTGGGACAGGACTTGAACCCGCAACCTTCAAATAAAAAGTGCAATAAACCTTTCATGAAAAACTATCTAACTATCGGTAAAAACTGCATCAAGATCCTTCTAAGCGTACAGAGAGAGGGACAGATATACGCAGGAAGGGACTTTTTTTATACTATACGTAGGGCATTTTTAAATAGCGTTTTTCCCACCGAACTAAATCCCATAGAATCAGCATTACATATAAAATCACAATAAAAACTTGTCACCACAGAAACAAAAGATATCAGCAATAGAACAATACGAAACATCATTTCGACCATACGTCTAATCTTCGAATGTCAACCTTATTGCATTAGTGTAAAGTTTTACTTTAATTGCATGGACTACGGGCAAATAAGCTCCCAAAGGCAATTTGGGCATCTATTTTTCCAGACACATTTCAGAGTTCTATGTTGTATCTAGTTTTATCCTTGATCGAAGGTTTTTCCTGAAACAAGTCACCTTCTAAATGTGATTTCTAACAACTTTTGTTCAACTAATTTTCGAAAAGCTTGATCCTTTATTTATAGAACGTTTCTTATTCTTTAAAAGTGTTTTTCTACCATTCCAGTCTCTTCCATCTTTCCAGCCGCTCCTACTCATATTTGTTACGCCGCGCCAAAAAATTAACCAAAAAGATAATTTGGTTTTTTTTAACGAAAAAATATTTTCGCTTTCAACCAAGTCGAAGAACAAAAATTGTTGAAAATTACATTCAGTTGTTGGGACGTTTGAGAAAAAATACTATTAAAAAAAGCCGTTTGTATTGGAAAGTGTTTTTTTTTTCGCTCGTTTTGAAGTAAAATTTTGGTATTTGGCTCAGAATCACGAGTGCAACTAAATACCTTCGGCTTTAAAACCACTAAAATTCCACGGTGTATGTAGAGAAGATTTTGAATGTCAAAATGTAGAGTTGCATAAAACGTGGCAAATTGCAATCTTTAATTTGTTTTCAAGCAAACAATATGACACCCTCGCAAGCAGAGCTGCGGACAAAACCTAGCCAAGAAAACTGAGAACAATACCGAAGAAGGATGGTATAATTTCTTGCGCACAGTGCAGGTTTTCTTTCTTGTCACTAGCGGAGCGCTGTTCATTCGTCTAAATTTCTAACGTAGGTACGGGGCTACTCGACTCAACAGAGTCCGATTCTCAACTTTATCTAGAGACTAGGTTTGCCCGCGGCTTCTTGCGCGATGGTCTGGTCATGTCTATTTACAAACGTTTGGCTCCCTTTTTCACTTACAGCTCACAAGGATCTTAAATCAGAAGGATCATAACAATCTATCCCCGTTACTAACAATCTTATCTTTTTTTGCCTCTAGGTAAGTAAATAAAAGTTATACTTTTGTCTGAAAGGTAGGCGGAGGTATGAAACTAACAGCCCAATCATCCAAAACATTCCAGGTAGTACATAATACCTCCAGTGTAAGCACAGTTTGTAGCAATACAAAGCTTCAGACCACCGAGCCGGTCGTCGTAATGCAGCGAGAAATCCCCGAGTCATAAAGGCAAATGACGACAAAAGCATTTCAACGCGAGACGAGATTTAAATTAAAAATGCTTGCGATGAAGCTGGTGTAAAAATGAATTTCTCTTTCAGCCAATTACGCAACTAGCTCATTATAAAGCGGCAAACGACTCCATTGAAGGTAGAGCGGATTTTAATATCACCGCTTCGTTTTAGCACCGGCGCAGACGTGCCATTTTTGTAGCGAAACTGTTTCGGAATTTCGCTCGTTGGCTCTTTAAACAAACTCATACCCCCGGTTTATTTACAAACTGTTAAGAAACTGTTGACACTTGTCTGTTGCTTATTTATACGAGGGTCGTTTAAAGAATTCTCTGTATCAGAACTTTTTTGTTAGTAATGAGGGTTGATTTTGTTTATGGTTTTCTTATGACATTATCCAAGGCACAAAATATAAATGTTGTCGGTTTACTGTCATTTGTTTTCCACAATCGACCTTCCTTCGAGTGATAGACACATTCATGTATTTCTGTGCATTAAACGAAAATTCATGGACAACCTGTCATTGGTAGCTGCCCCGAATCAAATCAGCCTCATATGGGAAAAAATACGACCTACACATACCATACCCACACCATGTCACAACTAAAAATCTATGTATGCGCCAAGCCTTATTCGCGACTACGACGACGTCAGGTGAGAGAGACTTACGAAAGCCTTAGTTGGGACGAATTGGTTCAAGTCAAGCCTGTTCGGACAACTTTGCGTGCAGCTTCTATGAGGGTCTACTTGCAGCTCCTCATGATTTGCCCTTTTTTTATAGCTGCTCTACACTGTACGATCATTGACACGCCTACGATACCCAACCTTACAGGACCCTATTTGTACCTTACTTCGCTCCTAAGTTTATAAGCGTGTTAATATTTACCTACCTAGCCTATGTGTAATTCTATTTTCTACGGTACCTTCATTCCAATTTTCATCAAAGTCCGTTCAGCCGTTTCAGAGTGCACAATCAGACTCGGTCACAAACACACTCTAATAATATAAGTGGGTTCATTAATTAGATTGCCAAACCTAGGTACTCCTGCATATCTGCAGCATACACCACTGTGCAAGTGAGGCAGCGTAGTACTGGCAGTTTCAATTTACGTCTAAAAGCGTGTAATTCGGTGGCAATTAAGTTCCATTTTCCCCTGAACTAGCTAGGTATGTAGTAAAAACAAAGCGGCCATAAATCCCATCCAAACAGTGCCTTGTATCTGCTCGTGGGAAGCCCGCTGCTCAAGAAGCCGGGAAATTGCACGTCCCTGGTCGCTTTCGCATGAACCGACACGGAACCGACATCTAACGCCGAGCAGAGAGAATTTCGTACATTGACCTTTTATTCGTACGAGTCCCTCTGTCGGTTTCTAAATTGAGAAATTCGCTAAGCAAATGGCTAAGTATCGTCCTGTCTCTGCAGATTTCTCACAAAAGAGCGTGACAGAACGATAGTAAAGTATTAATTTGCTTAGCATAATTCTCAATTCAGAAACCGGGCCTCTGTCACTTCCGCCATCTCGCTCGGTCATTGCATCTGTGATGGAGCGATGCGGCAATATAATTACGCGGGAATGACAGAGACGCGTATATCAATTCAATGGCCGTAATTCCTTCTGCTCGGCGTCCGGTCATGTAAACCTTGCAGAGTCGCCCGTAAAGGGCATATTAGTCGGTTCAATTTGCGTTCAATATTGCTGGCAATTGCAATACATTGACACTTGCAATGGCAATATTGAACGCAAATTGAACTGAATGGGTTCCTACAGTGCACGCTTGTAAGGTAAGGTTGACGTGCTGTCAAATCCCCCCCCAAACATGTGATCGTCTACAAAACAAAATGTTATATGCTTTTTTATCTTGAAAACATACGCTCATTGTGTTCAAGCCCCCCCCCCCCCCCCCCCCCCAAACCAAAATCCTGGATCCGCTACTGGGCGTGGCCATAGAAGAACCGGAACATAACCGTCAAAATTAATTTGTGCTAAGCGAAATTTTACAGTCGCAACCCGGCTTTTGTATGCGTCATCTATGAAGTGTTATGAATTTGTGCTTTGAAAACGGGCCATTATACGGGAATAAACGCCAGTTTTTATCGACACACTCCGTCCATTTAAGAACTGCAGATCATCGAATTGCTGGGGATTGCTTGAACGAAAGACCGAGAAAGAGGATGACGTCTATCCTATTTAACCCCCGATTCGCTGCCCCCGATGCAAAAAGAGGGGTTTTATAAGTTTGAAGTATGTTTCCGTGTCTTTATATGTCTGTCTGTGGTATGCTAGCTGCCATCATTTTATAGGTGGGAAAAATATCAGTGTATTGTTGAGAGGGGTGTGAAAAGCATTAATTTTAAATCAAAACAGTTTCGAATGACAGCACGCCTTATAATCCGCGCGCAATGAGAAAGGGATGGAACCTTGTTAAAGCCAATCATACTTTATTACTTTATTTTACTTTTAACAAGGTTCCTTACCGCGCGCGTCTCAGTTCCAAAAGCTCTCGGCTGTCTCTTGCAGGTTCCGTTGAATTATCCAACGAACCGATATCGCTTAAATACCGTGTCAGCGTCGTGTCGGTCAATGTGAACCTGCATCTCTCCACAAAGCCTTAAAATGCCGGCACAGATTGGTTATTTTACTAACTTTTATTTAAGTTATACACCCCGCATCGCAATATTTTGGAGAAAGAACCGCGGCAAATTGAAAATTCAAAATAATAATTTCTCTTGAAGGACTTTTATTTGGGTGTTTTGTTTTTCCGAAAATAAACCGGGTTTGACAAGAACCGGTGCTGTTTTTACAGAATAAGCACACAGAACAGAACAAGGCGTAGGTAATTTATACCAAATTACGCCACGACGATTGCTTGCATGCAATATGATATGCTGAAAATCAGCGCTGTTTTGATGCATGCCAACTTAGCATTTAGCTAAGCATCGTCCCATTTGACATGTCTGTTTTTGATGTTTATATTTTTAATGAAAAATTATAAAACTAAACTTTTTTCACTTTCATATTGCACTAGCTCGTAATATGCTACGCCGTAGCAGCTACGGCGTAGCAACCGCACCCTCATAGCTCGTAGCAATACGACTTTTGACCTCTACGTCAGTGTGGCGAACACAGTCTCGGATAGTTAGCGCGCTATTCGTCGGGGCTTCTTGAACTATGTCAGTACTCATCCAAAAAACCCGAACAGCAATATGAAGTCACCGCAACTTGTTTTGGCAACATTATCAACACTACTTTTTGTTTTTTCTAAAGCACTAACCCGGGACATTTTAAAGATTTATTATAAGTTGGAAAACTTCGCTCGGGAAAGGACTTGATTCCGCCACCTCTTTCATATCGTGCAGGATCTCTACCAATTGAGCCGTCCATTAGACGAGACCGACAGTTACTTGGCTCGGTAGCTCAATTCTATCCCGATTCAGAATCCTGTCCCGTCCCGAGTGAATTTTTTCAACATATTTTGATAAATAATTATCAACACTACTTACGTACTTTATACATGTGGACTTCATTGGTGTTTTCTTTAATCTAAATGCAATGGTTAATAGTTAACATGTTGCCACATTTCCCAGCGCTTCACCTAGGAATCTAACCAACACACAACTTTTATTGGTGCCAACCCCCAAATCCAAAAGCTCTAACTTGTCTTTAGATATTGTTAGGTATTATTGATTTCAACATTTTTCATACAAATCTTGTTTAAAAACATCTCGCAGGCATATAGGAAGCCGCAGCGCGGCGCCGCGCTTCGCGCGATTCTTGTAAATTATAATTTACCCACAGACTTATAAAAAAATCACTTTTACATCGGACCGAGCATTAAACTTTCAGTTTTACGAGTATGTTTTTTTTTGCTTGCGATAAGACGTTTTCTTGCTTATTGCTTTTCACGTGTTAATATTGTAACAGAAATCCACCGGAAAACGGAAAAAAAAGTAGAATTAAGGAATTTGCCATTTAATTTCGGTGACACACTTGCCATTTATCAGGTTCGGATATCTCTTATCGGAGTAGGTATGGAATAAAATTGTATAGTCTGTCTGAGTAGAATTCCTTTCGGAACTGCATCGCATTTTATTTTGGGTTGGGTAGGTAGGTAGATACTTATCTAAACTCTATCCCTAAATTTTAGTGAACTACCAATAGAATGTCATTGAGGTCAGGCTATCATTGCTCTCCCTTTTTCACTGATGACGTAACAGTACAACCTTTAATACAAACTACTTTGTACAAAAAGGTCAAAAACTTTTTAGCAACTACGAGTACCACAGCCTTCTTTATTTCTCACTGTACCAAACCTTTTTTATATCTCTGCAAATAGGTCCAAACAAAATTTTCAAAACCACACTTTGTAACTCATTGGACCTACTTATTGGCTGAAAAGCTGGAAATCTCTACTTAAATGCCTTATGATGGAAATTAAGTAAACTTTTGTTTTCTTTTTTAACCGGATTTAATGGCGTCACAAAGTGGTCTGGCTGGCCACTCTACTTAGATTTAATATTTCCACTAATTCGATTTCTCACCATTGCCTTGTTTCCGATCAAAATCGGTGCAAATAAAAATATAAAATTCTGCTCTGCGGAGATGACATTCAAGAGACTTCAAGACAGACAAAAAGAATCTGTCAAAATCGAACAGTCCCTTCTCAAGTTCTCAAAAACGTTGACGCTACGACGATAGGTTAGTCATAGTTTTCAGCGGCCAAGAGCGGTTATTTATTCCGCAACCACCAATCAAAATTATTTGGACCTCGATGCTATTTTAAATATTGGGCAATATTTAATTTCAAATCAAACCTACTCTGTCGGTAGGTGTGGAATCGAATCATGATTTTGGCGAATTCGTAGAGGTCCGAGCCGAGCGGAACTTCTTAGCTCAGCTAAGTGGATTCAGTATTCAGCAATAGCTTCAGTCTTGTACTTATTGAAAGGCGATAAATTTCGGTGGCACACTCGAAGCTTCCATTCAAAACGATCAGGGGCCTGAGTCTGTAACGCAATGGTGCCAAAATGGGCTTCCAGTTGACGGCTTTAATTACGATTTCTTAATGCTGTCAGTCCTTTTTAATGTTTCTGTAGTCAGTACGGTCGGCCACAGTCACTTATACCCCATGGCATCTTACCGCGCGCGGCATAAGGGCGCCAATCGAACATGAAGGGGTATCCTAGCGTGTGGCCGACTGTACCTACAGTAAAGAATATTCAGATTTTTATTCTAGAGGATTAGTTGGCTGGAACGAGGAAACCCGGTTTTGTCCTTCTAAGTACCTACTAGTACGCCATCCATACGCCATTGCCACAATACAGATAAAGACCATTGCGTTACAGATTTAAGCCTCAGCTCACCATCTGTTTTGGACGTTCCTTAATTTAGAACTTAGGGAGGGATTTCAATGGCGGTTGACTTTCGGAACCGATTAGTGGCGGTCTCGCCGCGTAGCACGATACCTTGGTGACTAAAGTATATCGCTATGTACCTATATTACGTCAGAAATTTAAAAAAATATGACTAAAGAAAAAATAACAGTTTAAAAAAACTAAAAAAACACGCTTTTATAGCTAACCGAACTAAAAAGTATAAAATAATGTTTAATTACAAACAGTTCAAAATTATAATAAAATTTAAGTTATTAACAGAATAATACAATTCAGAGTAAAAAGCGTGGGGTGCTTGATATATTAAATGTTACAATCATTCTATTGGCAACTATCTATGAGATGCACCCCACGCTTTTTACTCTGAATTGTATTATTCTGTTAATAACTTAAATTTTATTATAATTTTGAACTGTTTGTAATTAAACATTATTTTATACTTTTTAGTTCGGTTAGCTATAAAAGCGTGTTTTTGTAGTTTTTTTAAACTGTTATTTATTTTGAATTTTTTAGTTCGTTTTATTATTTTTTTGTAAATTTCTGACGTTTCTAGTACTCAAACATCAGTTGGCTCCTTAAAGACTTTTGATCCCAACATGAAAGAGAAGCGATTGGCATAAAAAACAAATTTGGTATTTTAGCATTTCTTTTTTGCTGACCGTACATGATTTCCAAAATCTGTGAATGCGGTTCATAATATCTCAAAAAGTTATGGAAGGTCTCCTAAGAAAGTTTTCCTGTAACTATAACGGTTAAGGCGCTGGGCATAGTGAAATAGCCCGCGCGCAAAAAAATGCACAAAAACAATTCTTGTATCAAATACACTAAAAAAATCGAAAATGTTCACATATCAAACCCTAGAATTAGGTTAGAGTTATCTAAAACAGCCAGTTTTGTGTTGACACCCATAACAGATTGCAAGATATTATCTTTGAAAAAAAGTGCGCCGCCTATTTTTTTTCATCAAAAATATCTTCAAAACGTTTATGAATGTCAACACGAAACTGGCTGTTTTAGATAGGTCTCACCTAATTCTAGGGTTTGATATGTGAAAATTTTCGATTTTTTTAGTGTATTTCATACAGGACTCGATTTTGAGCATTTTTCTTGGCGCGTGGGCTATTCACTATGTACAGCGCCTTAAGGTACCTGCCCTTACTGCCCCGTCTCAAAAATCCACCCTGTATAATGGCACTGTGGGGGTATAATGGGAAACTGTTATAAAATTATTGCATTGTCATTGGTCCTTGATACGTATGCAAAGTTTCAAATTAATCAGACTTCTGGAAGTTGGTAAAAATTATGCTCAAAGATTCCGTTACATACATACATACATACATACATACAGGCCAAGCTTATAAAAGCGTGTTAACATTTATTCCCACATCAGTCACGGAGCCTAGTTTGTGGCGCAATTTTCTCACTGTCTCGGACGTGACGGGCCGTGTCGCGGCTGCGTTGAGACGCAAATCTACCTACAGACTGTTTCCCAAGCTTTCTTCTTCTTTGCTGCGTGCCATCTCCTATCGGAGGTTGGCGATGTTTGGAAAGTTGCCAAAAGAAACAATGAGCTGCTGTAGAAGACTGGACGAAGCGAGAAGGAAAGACAGGCTTTACGTAAATAGATTAAGCGATATATTGATAGAAGAAAAGCAAAGCCAAGTACAGCAAATAGTTAACTTCCTAACTCCAGAAGTCCACAGACGGTGCAATACTAGGATGCGCGCCCGGGTTCGTGTAACTGAAGGCGAGCGTAGACGCAGCCGACGCGTGAGGCGGTAGCGGGCGGCGGGGAAACCGTTTGGACCGGTCGGCCGGCAGGTGGTGTTAGGCGTGAATTATACAGAAACGGCATAAGGCGTAAGGCGTAAGGCGTAAGGCATACGGCGCAGAGCAGATAAGGCATGAATTATACAGAAACGGCATAAGGCGTAAGGCGTAAGGCATACGGCGCAGAGCAGATAAGGCATGAATTATACAGAAACGGCGTAAGGCGTAAGGCGCGGCGCTCTCCTCTCTCTTTCTCTCCAATACATACTGGGATGAGTTTGTTTAATTTCAAAGTTACGTACATTTGTGAATTTGTAGTAGCAAGCAATACCACTCGCTGAAGGAAAACATCGTGAGGAAACCCGCAGCTTAGTTGGCTCCACACGTATTGACTTGTCTTTCCTGTGGGCTAGGCCGACTAAGCTGTCAGCATAGTATAGGTGCTGGGCAAGCCTACTCCATCTAAAACAATGTCCCAGGCACTGCAGCGCCGAGTGGTTTCTTCACCCATCTAATGTGAATGAAGGTGCCACTGGACGCTGGATAAATCATCTCATTAAGTAGACGCAAAGGCCTTAGTTTTTTTTAGTATACTTTGTCGTGTTGTCGTGTGTACATAAAATTCACTATCGTCACATATTTTCTGCTCCTACTGTATGACAAACGGCGTGCTGCTTGCACGCCTCTCCGGTCGCGCCTGCTAGCGACGCGGAACAGGCGACGAAACGGCGTGCCTGCGCCACGCCGCTTCAGTATAATTCACGTGTCGCCTGCATACATTTTGTATTGAAATGTTTTAAAGCGGCAAGATGCCTGCGCCGCACCTTCACCTTACGCCTTTTCTGTATAATTCAGGCCTTACATTGCTTCTTTGCTGGAAGCATTAGGTCCGGTTTTGTAGCCATAACATCATGTCAGCACGCCGGCAGACCCTATGCGTGCTACGAGCTACGACGTAGAAGAGCTACGTCGTAGCGCAAAATAGGATAATTCACCTGGGTGAATAAAGTAGACTCAATTTTGCTTTTTCTCTAAAATTCTCTGTCGTATCTACATTATAAAAGAAAGCTGCTTTCCACGACTGTCTGTATATCCACTAACTACCTAAGTAGGTACCTATACGCAGTGAATTTTCGGGTTTCACCATCGGTTTTATATTTTTTCACGGAGGGTTTATAGGTACACATATTTTTTAAATGGCACCCGGGCGAAGCAGGGGCGTTCGCTATTTTTGTGTAAAATGTAGATAATATTTGTCGCGACGCGAAACAAAGGTTGAAAAGCCCTGGTTTTCTCGAGGAGCTGTCGGACACACTCGTGTAGTTTTGCCTTATTTGAAGTAGGATGACACTGTCTTGGGTTTCCACAGTGTTTGGCAACTTTAGGACAACCTAGTTACTGTAGCCAGCTGTGTATTAATGTTTTTCCTAGGAGAAATAAGTAGATCCAGCGCCTCTATTCTCTAAAAAAAAATCCACTCAACGGTTGAGCGTCAAAACACTCGAAAATAACCCTTATTAAAATAAACAATCTTTTTTGACATTTTAAAACGGTTATTTTTAAAGTGGATATTCTAAAGAATACAGGATTTAGGTTTTTTACCTGAAATATTTTAATATCAAACATACTGAAATATCAAACATTTTACGCATTAGCTGGAAAAGAAAAAAGTATTGCCTCAATTTCCTCTTTAGGTACAGAGGAAAAAAAATAGTTTGAAATCTGTCAGCGAATAAATGAATGCTTCTTTGTTTCGTTGTTTTTCTTTTGACAATGCCTAAAAAAGTTTTACGGACCTCCTTTTCTACATTAAAAAAATAATACTTTTTTAACACAGCTAAAACAAAGGAAGCTGCAACCAACCCTCACATCGCGATATAAAGTAAAACGCGTGTCTAACTAACACAGAACGGTGGTCTAGTCTAGTGCTAGTCCGTGGCTAAAGTAGGCGGAATACACAGCCACGACAGCGCACAGTGGTAGATTTGTACGATTTAGGCGGCCAAAATTATTTTATGCTTTTATTCAGTAATAAATACGACTACAAACGCAAATATGGTATTTTAGACTGAATATATATTTTTATATCTATTTGTTTCATTGAAATATCTTTTTCTAGACAAAAAAACAATGATTGTGAAAAATTTTACGTAAATAGCGCCAAAGTTTTAAAATTTTCTTTAAGAGCCTTTGGTGTAAAAGATATATTTTGAGTTCATTTGAATTATAAAAAAATTCTTAGTAGTTTTTGAGATTTGGGTTAGCAATTATCACAAATTGTAAAGTAAAAGACGATCATACATAAAAAAATAGCTTTTATTCTCCACAGAAAATACAATATGGAAATAAAAAAACCGCCCAAATGCGAGTCGGGTTCGCGTTTTATGGGTTCCGTACTGACAATTTTTACGTATTTTCCTAAATAACCTCAAAAACATTCATTTAAAATTATAAAAAAATATATATTTGTGATGCTTACCATGAGCCCTTTGAACGGGTCTGATTTGGTTTGGTCCCGCCTGCTTAGACTGTGATGCAGTCGGGTTTTTTTATATACAGGGTGGATTTTTGAGACGGGGCAGTAAGGGCGGGTACCTAAACCGTTATAGTTACAGGAAAACGTTTTTAGGAGACCTTCCATAACTTTTTGAGATATTATGAACTGCATTCACAGATTTTGTAAAAAAAATACGGTCAGCAAAAAAAATGCTAAAATACGATTTTTTTCTATGAAAAAACCTTTTTTTATAATGCTATTCGATCCTCTTTCGTGTAGGGATAAAAAAATCTAAGGAGCCAATTTAGGTTTGAGTAAAAGAAATGTTAGAAATCGCGAAAAAATGCTCCACGTACATTTGACGTAGGTTTTCGACATTTTAATTGAGCGTTTTTATAATTATTTCTTCTGATTTTCTGTTGTAACTGTAATGTAATTTATTAATTTAATTAATTTAAAAATATGGGTCCATGATGCCTGAAATAAATAATTTATTATTATCATTTTGTACGGGGGAAAGTTTTTGCCGATTTCTGTCAATTCTAGCACTCAAACCTCGGTTGGCTCCTAAGAGTCTTTAGGAGCCAACTAAAAAAAGGTTTTTTTTCCATAGAAAATGTATGGGGAAAGTTTTTGTAAATTCCTGACATTTCTAGTACTTAAACCTCAGTTGGCTCCTAAGAGTCTTTTGATCTCTACATGAAAGAGGATCGAATGCCTAAAAAAAAATTTTGATATTTTATAAATTTTTTCGCTGGCCGTACATTTTTCACAAAATGTTTGAATGCATTTCATAATATCTCAAAAAGTTATGCAAGGTCTCCTAAGAACGTTTTCCTGTAACTATAACGGTTAAGGTACCTGCCCTTACTGCCCCGTCTCAAAAATCCACCCTGTATAACAGTTTTTTTCTTTTTAGTTTGTTTTTTCCACCACAAACTATATTTTCGCAATCTTCATTTAAATACCTTTAATTTGATACCCATATTGCAGGGGTTACAAAATATTATTTCAATTCGACCCAGCAATATGGCGCCTAATGGGCGCCATATTGCTTTTTTGGTAACGTCACATATTCTATGACACTTGCAGCGGCAAGACCAATCCAATGACACCTCATTTGTTCAAACCGGTTCAGGCGTTTAAGCTGTAGGTGGGAACATACGAACGGACATACATACATATAAACATAGACACATACACCTTTGGGCAGTCGGGTAAAAAGATATCTACGAGTTACTACTTCGATGCCTGAGTAACTTGATGAACCTAGAACAACGGAAAGGAATTTTAACGGAAAAGAAACAAAAAAGTATTTTTTCTCACATTCTGCCAAAGTTGATTAAATGATTTTTTTCTCGCGAAGTGGTCAAAGGTGGTGGCTAATTTTTTTGTGGTTATCTGCTTAAAGAGCTACAGTATCAGAAACTATAAGGAATTTTACTCGGACGGTCCCGGAAGTACAACATTTATACTATTGAAAATTAAAAAAATGATAATATTATGCATGAAAAAGGGCAATCTTTGATACGTTATAACTGCACTAAATATTGATATTCCTAATCTGAATTTATATTACAATTGAAGGAGCTTACCTGAACTTTCGATATCCAACACTTTTACTTGAGTAACTGAACAGTGTCAAATGAAATATTCACTTTGTACAATTGTTTGCGCTATCAGTGACGAGAACGAACGTGTTCAGCTTGCGCGACGATCAAGTTCCGACTATCTGTGGGGGCGCGCACGCAGTTCTAGGAACTGGGGAGGGGTGGGGTTTGAGCAGTCAGGGTGTCTATTTTTCCGTGAATCAATTCGTTTTGTTATAAGTTAACTTTGAGAAATGGACTTTTGGCCGCCTAAATCCGTGAAATCGACCACTGTGCAGCGTGCCCTAGAACAGAGGTCGGCAACCTGCGGCTCCCGAGCCCTGTAGGTGTAAAGTTGAGGCTCTTCAGAATCCCCTTCAGCTCTGCAGCCCTCTCGCTCACACTTTTCAACATTTTAATTTATTGTAAGAGAATGATTCAACTTTGGGCGATGAAATATAGTTGCAGACACAGATAATTAACCTATCGACATGTGGACTAACTTTTGATTTTATATTCCTAGTAATAAAAAAACTATCGCGGAACTTCGTTTAAAAGTAGTAGTTCCGTGATATTTTTTTTATTACTAGGAATATGAAATTAAAAGTTAGTCCACATGTCGATAGCTTAATTATCTGTGTCTGCAACTATATTTCATCGACCAAAGTTGAATCATTCTCTTACAATAAATTAAAATGTTGAAAAGTGCGAGCGAGAGGGCTGCAGAGCTGAAGGGGATTCTTAAGTTCCTGGCGTAAGGAGTTGTAAAGCGGTAAATTATGATTCGGCGGTCCTAATTCCCCCAAAGCATTAGAAAAATTAAGAGTAAAATCGGTAATCGGTGATCGGAGTAAAATTTAAAAATTCTGTAACAATGTTTGTGGCTCTTTCAAAATGAGAAAATTTTGTAAATTGAAATTTTTGTCTCCTTCATCTCAAAAGGTTGCCGACCCCTAGCACTTGAGCGCTCGGAAGAGTATCGGCCGGCACTTCAGCCTGCGACGAAGGCCTCTGCATTGTTGCGCAGTTTTAGAGCTTACATAGTAGCCTAGTCAATGAGTGCCCCCCCTTATGTGGAAGGAAAAGTCGAAAGCAGTAAGTTTGACTTCGGAACTTTGTTTGGACAAGTTAGAAGACAAACACACTAAAAGTCGGTTAGGTTACGGGCGACTTTACAACAAAAGTGTAGTAACAGTAGTTTTCTTTAAAGTGTACACTATGATGTGCTATCGTGTGTACAAGTACTTATCTAAAAAATAAACAGCCTGAGTTTATTCGTTGTTTTATTTTATTCTTGGTAACTACATGTAGTCTGATAAAAAAATGTACTTAGTAGATTACATTATGCAAATTTGATAGTATGAATAAAGACAGCTTAAATTAAATAACAAAGTTAAAACAATAAATTATACATCATAATTAATTACGTATTAATAATAATTTTATCTTTCATGCAAAAAATATGGCATGTTTTTAACGTAATGGCCCGTTTTCAACTGGCAGTTAAAAGCTGAATTCAAAGCACTGGATAGATGGCGCTCATAGGCGTGGCCATAGAAGAACCGCGTTGCTCTAAGGACGTGCCTATCAAATTTCGCTTACACAGAATATTATTATCTTCCAAAAAAGCAGATTAGACAGCCGTGAAAACAACTCATTACATAGATATAAGATATCCCACGCGAGATTTGAACTAGTTACAAAACAAGGCGCTAGCCAATAGTGAGAATAGGGTACCCCGTCCACTTTAGCCTCCAATAGAAAAAGACATTAGGTCCTAAAGATAGTTAAACAGAATTTTGGCGGCCCCGTCGCTTTCCGCCGGCGGCGTCGCGTTTTGAACATAGGTATTCATTATCATTTGATAGCTGGTATTTAGCAAAACACGCACCCAAAAAGATAACATTTTGATTTTTCATTGGCGGCGCCGAATAGTTTGTTTTGACCATCACCATATCTCCATTTCACCTGTGTGCGCCATATCTAAATTGAAAGCTCTCTCCCAAAATAGTGGTTTTTTTATCTACACTACAGGGTGCACTCTAAGTCGATAGCGGAACTTTAAGCAGGCTTTCTACTGATCAATACAAACAACTTGTACTAGGCGGCGAAAAAAATGGAGCGAAAAAAATATCAGCTGTTCCATACAAAAGGTCGACTCAGTACTGCGCCAAATGTATGAAACAGCTGATATTTTTTTCGCTCCATTTTTGTCACCACCTAGTACAAGTTGTTTGTATTGATCAGTAGTGGAGTGCACCCTGTAGTGTATCGAGCTATAAGGCGACTAATGCTAAGCCAGCAGAGCTGAAATGATCGCGCGCGGATTATACCGGTTAACTTAAACGACTTGACCTATTTGGAACATGTTGTGAATGGCACGTCCCAGATGAAGCGAAGTGAGCTCGGAAAGTCCCGGCTTTCCGCAAAATATTTCAAAATCACCTTTTTAAAAGAAAAAGTACGGGATAAAATCGAAAATATTTGACCAATTTTATTGATAGTTGTAATGAAAAATGGTGGTATAAAATTTAACAGCGTTTCCACACATTGGTTATAAATGCAGTAGCTATCGCAAAATGCATTATAAAAGTTTTTGTATTGACAGACAAATAGAGACAAAAACTCGATTTCACGGTTCGCCATTTAGTTAGTAAACAATCTAGATAACAAATCTATAAAACATACAATAGCATGGAATGTGGACGCCTATAAAAACCAATTAGCTAAAAACGAAATAAGTAAGTTATAAGTATGGTTTGATAAAAATAATTAAAATCTACAGCAGACTTACAGAGTAAACATACTTACATACATGGCACAATATCTTTAGAGATTCTTACTTCAGTTTCAAAATGAAAACGTCGCTTAGGTTTAGATTAACAATAATCCCTGCACAAGAATACATGGAATGATTTAATTGAACGATAATTCGTAGGTCTTGACCTATACAACCACAGATATCGATAGACTAGAAACTGCAAGAACTTTGCGCGCGCCGAAATTGGCCTAGAGCAGTGTTTCTCAAACTATGGGCCACGAGCACAACCAGAGGGGTTCCGGCTGAGGTCCAGTAATTCAGTCCAAGTAATATATTAATTATAATAGGCAGGTACATAATATTCAGTTGTTTGTTTTTAATGATCAAAATTTTATCTTATCTTTTTGCGCTATTTTTGAATAAAATCGGTATGTAATTTTTCAGATTCAAAACATAATATTTATAAATAGACCAGCCGTACTCTGCTTTTGACTACGCTTTCATATGACATCTCTTCGATAGGCGTAGAGAAAAGGAGAGTTCATTCCTACCATGTTAGGCCTACTTATATTGTTTATACATTTATTTTAGGGGATCACTTGCCCTCTTAGCCCTCTTATTTACATTGGTTATGTGTTTAGCGAAGTAGATAAGTACAGTGAGTAAGGACAGTGTTGTAAACCGATCGGAGAGTGACGATTGGATGTTTTTCTGTATGCTGTCCATCCACTGTACGGTACTCGCTACTCGCCACTGTTCTTGACCAATGTAAATCGGGCTTTAGGGGTCAGAAAGATTGGGAAACGCTGACCTAGGAGACTAATTAACGTTTTTATGTATGAAAAATATTGAACAAACCAAACGCGTGACTCTCAAACAGTTGTGAACAACTGGCTTTATCCATTCAATCTATATCTGTGGTACCGACAGATTGATAGAGGAATTTAAATATTTTTCTAAAGCTGTCAACAAACACTCTACAATACATCAGTATAACACGAAAAATATTGCTTGTATAGACGGTGACATTTTTATAGTTTCAACTGAAGGAGTTTTTACGACTCTACACAGATTCTGTTCTAACCTCCCTATTATAAAAATGTTCTGAAGTTTAAGCCAAAAACACAATTCGTATGAGGGGTTTAGAAGGTCGCTTTAGAGTCGAACATTTCATTAGAAAACAAAAATTCGGGCAGCGTCTAAAATGTCAGCGAGTATAACAGATACTACATAATTGAATTGGTAACAAAATAATATATACAATTCGTTTTCTATAACTCGTTAATATTGTCCCGTGTTCATACAATGTTTTTATCAATAAAAAAAAACATTGTTTTTAGTAGGTACACGTTCGATTTAGAAATTGTTTAATAGTTTGAAAAATCCGACAGAACCTTCTAAAATCTGACATTGATTCAACACAAAACTGGAGAATTCGGGTGTCCTACGATTTGTAGGAACACCACAATAAAAACAGCTCCTTACATCACTATGGGATCCGACACACAATGCGCTACCTATCATATGATCAACTAACATCTAGACTAATAATTTCCACTTTGAAGCGCAATAACATTACAATGATGCCCTGTGGGTTCAAAATAACTAGTTTTCGGGTGTGTTTAGTGTAATATAACAAGGTGTTACAAAATGTCAGAACTCTTTTTACAGGGTAATAGCACCTGAATTTTTTTTTTTGTTCTATGACCTTCCGTTGATATTTAAATTAATAAAATGTAAAAACTGTAGCGGAAGAAAAGTATTTTTAAAAACACTGGGAAATACAATGAAAACATTCATTGACTTTCACAATTTTTTAACAACTCAACGCTATGCACCTAGACACAAAAACATAATTATTTTTAGAGCTAATAAAAGAGTTAAAAAAAATAGGTTATAAATAAAATGAAAATAGTTTTTTTCAACTTTTTTTTTACAGAATTGACATCCTGTTGACCAGTAGGTTACACCCTGTAAAAAGAGTTAGGATGTTTTGTAACACCAGGTATTTTTTTGAAATAATTATACCACATTCGTAACGAAAATACCTACAAAGTTGTATAGCGTACCGCCCCTACCCGTTTAGCCCATCAGCACATAGCGTAGCCTAAAATATAAAAACGTTTTCCAAAACTTAGCGCTACTTACAGGGCTCGCACACCACAAGGAAAATGTACTTACAAAAGACATAGTTACTTTACTTACACACACTCTCACCAAAGCGGCACATCGCTTGTTTTAAGGCTTACTGTCCACCAAAGCAAAGATATTACGCGCAAAAAGATTATAACACTTTTTAAATTGCGTTAGTTAGTTTTCCCTTCACATTTGCTGGGTTGCTAGACCATGTTACAAATCACCGTTTGAGCCGAATTAATTTCACCGATCCGTGTTAACAAGTTCTAGTTTAAGGTTTAAGGGGACGAAAAGTGCCATGGAAAGAGAAGCCGACTTTTTCACGCTTTGACCAATTCGGAACCCAAAGTTTTTTGTTCGAAAGTCCGTTATTGGCTTAATCTTATCTTTAGACAATATTGAGAAACTAATTTAAATATTTTTTATTTTGGTCCAGTAGTTTTGTTTTATGCGCTAAAATGTTTTGTTCCTATCACCGCCAACGGTATGCAGACCGTCGCGTGACGTCATAAAACTGTATCTTTGAAACGTTGTAAAATCCAAACTACTGAACCAAAATAAAAAATATTGAAATTAGTTTCTTATAATAGCCAAAAGTTTTGAATAAGCCAATAACGGACTTTCGAACAAAAAACTTTGGGTTCCGAATTGCCTTGTCAAAATCAGATAAAGCTTCTGATTGGTCGCTTTCATCAAAATGCATTCTGATGAGATAAAAACGTTACTAGGACGCAATCTACTCATCAAAGTTAACTTTAACGACGCGTGCACTTTGAACATGAAACCGCGGTATAGATATAAATATCGTCGGAAAAACGACCAGTCCCTAAATCACATTTCAGTCAGCAAGCTCAACATAAGGCTGGGTTAGAGTGTATCTATGGGTTTATAACTCTGTCTATCTCGCTCTACGTCAAACAAAAGAGTGTGATACATATAGTTATAAACGCATAGATACGCTCTAACCCAGCCTTATGCTACGCTCGCAGATATGTAATTAGCGCCTTATCCTCAGAAACATACTGAAAATAATAAGCCGGCGAAAATAAAAAGTTATCTGCATATATATCGTAATAAATATCGTAATCGAGTAGAGACTCCGCGTTGGTGAACAGGCAGCCTAAATGAGATTCCCTATAACCGTTAAACACTAGCTTCTCAACCGAAGGGTCTACAATTACATTTATCGTTACAAATGTACAACATCTATGAAGTTTTATCTTTTCTCGATATGGTAAGAAGGTACTGATAATGGTTATTTTTCACGTAGGAAAGCTACTGTAGGATATGTTTTAAAGGTCCATATCGTTGTCTGAACGCCTGCGCGCTTAGCCTAAGATTTGTATTGATCTCCAGTAGATAGTTATAGTCGGTCCCGCTCTTACTAAATACACGGGGGGGGAGGGGGGATAGCGATACACTTGATTATTTTGTATCCCCTGAAAAGTGGAAAAAGAGAAACTCCTGTGGTGACTCTGAACCACTTTTTAACAGACTTCAAAAAAGGCGAAGGAACTCATTTCGGCCCGTATCGTATACCTCAGAACTGTTTTCTAGGTGAACCGATTTAGATGGTTCTTTTTTTTTTCTTTTTTCTTTAAGGGTGAAGATCCGATGAAGAACTTCGGAGATGGAGAACGGAAGCTTAATAACATTGAAGTCGTTTTTTTTTGTTAGTATTATTATCACTTCATTTTTGCGGTCAGAGGTTGGCCACGGCGTCGCGAACTTGTATTGGTAAGTTAAGTAACTTCTTTCAGTGTAACAGGACCTTTCTGAAACACAGATCATTGAGTTCGATACAAATCTTAGGCATTGCGAGCAGCTCTATATCTATCTCGTAGAAAAGACGAAGTCACTGCGAATGTAAAAAGCTGAATATAGTAAACATGATACATGAATAGATAAATTGCTTAAATACCCATTAGATACGTGGAGAGTTCTAGTGATAGTTTATGTCTACAGTAAAGTTATAGAAACACTTCCAGACGCGTCAAAATGTTAGTCAAAAAGTCCTCTACCGGCTTCATATTAGCCTTTTCTTACTCTCGACTCTAGCCATGCTAACTTGCAACAACATTGAAAGCAGATCTTTTAATCCCACCTTTACATTTGCGATCGATCCTAAAGTATACCTTCTGATCAAGAACTTAGGCACAAGAATGGTCTCGTCCTTATAACAGGGATGTTGACAGGTTAGTCAAATCAGTTACTTTTAAAACGACATTTTGTATGAAAATACTAGTTTGTGACGTCAGTTAGAAGTACTCGTAGTACAGTCGGCCACATGCTAGGATACCCCTTTTTGTTCGATTGGCGCCCTTATGCCGCGCGCGGTAAGAGTTGCCATGGGGTATCTGTGACTGTGGCCGACCGTACCTACTTTCAAAATTATTCAAGATTCAAAATTATTAATTATTTGTAGAAACCTAACGTGTTAGAGTTTAGGAGATGTTTCGCGATATTTGTTTTGAGCAGTTTTGAATTTATTGCAATCAACATCCCTATTATGCTGATCTATCGATCGCTTTTGGTTGGCAAGCGTTACTTTATTTCACTTTACATTGAGATTCATTAAGATTTAATGCCACAAACCGACCAAAAATGCCTCCATTTTCATTAGTTTTTTCACGCTTTAACGACATACGTTTACATCACCTGCTATCGCTTAAAACTCATTCAAGTAATATGACATCTAGCAGTTTTCAAGACTAAATATAGACCGGCAACACTCAGCCCACTCGCGTCAAAAGAATCACTATACTTATGCCTTCACGAACTGTGAGCGAATTTCCTGAAGCTTACCTCTTTGTTCGACACTCACGCTTACGTCGCACGAGATAAGGTATACTGTACAACATCGCTAAGGATGCAACAAACTATTCCCGCTTACGCTACACCACGCAAATGGCATTCAGTATTCGGCCGGGTTACCCGACCGAGTTGCGTACGCATCGCACACTCAGTTGTTCCACCGCTTCGGGCCCCTACTGAGTTTGGTTGGGCTAGAGCGGCTCAGTGGCGCCCTCTCCCGGCAACGAATGCACGCGGGCCGACAGCAGATTGTGCAGGATAAAGACCGCCGGCTTTGGACTACCCTCCATGTCCAGTTCCTGTGTGAGACAGAAATATATTATAGTGATTTGGGCGATAGCTGTCAGATTCTAAATTAGTCAATTGGGGATCTGTGACAAAATCTTGATTAGTTAGATTCTGTATAGGCATACATAGTTTTTAGCAATACAAGGTGTTACAAAAGAACTCTTTTTACAGGGTAATAGCACCCGGTGATAGGGATCACAACCAATTATTTTTTTTTGCACTTTGACGTTCCGATGATTTTTTATTTAATCAAATGCTGTGGTGGGAGAAAAGTATTTTTAATATTGTTTTTATTCACTTTCACGATGTTTTAACCACTCAAAGCTATGCAAATGCACCTACACACTCAAACATATTTTTAAAAATTTTAAAATTGTAGCCACAGAGTAGCCCGCTCATCGTCCGTAGAGGCACAGTATACTCACTGATGCCACAAGCGGTCACCCATCCATAGATTGACCGCGCCCGATGATGCTGAACTTTGCCAATACTCAAGTCCAACTAGGTTGTGAGCATTAATACTGGCCTCGTGCCGCGCATAAGTTTCTTACAGACAGCCGACTGTGTCAGGGCCAAGGGCAGTCCACAAGAGGCTATACGCTCGTAAGTTTTGACATAACTTGCGTAGGCTTTATTTGATTCTAGAGACGATCTGTGATTAGTTAACAAACACAGTATACTCACAGCAGTGTCAGTATCGGTGAAGTGTAGCCACAGAGTAGCCCGCTCGTCATCGGCTGAGGCCCGGAGCGCGTGTAGCGGTCGCCGCAGAAACAGAGTACTCACAGCGGTGTCAGTGAAGTGAGGCGACCGCTTGCGTTGTCTACCCGCTCAGTAAACTAAATGCTAAATAGCTCAGCACAAAATGTTGCCAGTGCTAGACGTAATTAATAGGCGTAGTTACCAGGGTTACCGCAGGACTTGAGTCGTGGCGCGCACTCTAGCGGTCGCCGCAGCCACAGAGTACTCACAGCAGTGTCGGTGTCTGTGAAGTGTAGCCACAGAGTAGCCGGCTCGTCGACGGCTGAGTCCGATAGACGCGGCGCTAGCGCATCGCTCAAAATTCTACCAGTGCGTAGTTACCTGGGTAATAGGCGTAGTTACCAGGGTTACCGCAGGATTTGAGTCGTGGCGCGCACTCTAGCAGTCGCCGCAGCCACAGATTACTTACAGCAGTGTCTGTGTCGGTGAAGTGTAGCCACAGAGTAGCCCGCTCGTCGTCGGCTGAGGCCCGCAGCGCGTGCAGCGGTCGCCGCAGCAAGGCGCGCGCCCCGCCGCGACCCAGCGACCCGGCGCCCTCCCACACGCAGACCCCACCGCTGCCGAGGGACTATCAGACACAGAGTACTCACAGCCGTGTCTGTGTCGGTGAAGTGTAGCCACAGAGTAGCCCGCTCGTCGTCGGCGGAGGCCCGCAGCGCGTGCAGCGGTCGCCGCAGCAAGGCGCGCGCCCCGCCGCGACCCAGCGACCCGGCGCCCTCCCACACGCAGACCCCGCCGCTGCCGAGGGACTATCAGACACAGAGTACTCACAGCCGTGTCGGTGTCTGTGAAGTGTAGCCACAGAGTAGCCCGCTCGTCGTCGGCCGAGGCCCGCAGCGCGTGTAGCGGTCGCCGGAGCAAGGCGCGCGCCCCGCCGCGACCCAGCGACCCGGCGCCCTCCCACACGCAGACCCCGCCGCTGCCGAGGGACAGGCGAGCGCAGGCGCCGCGGTAGCGACAGCCTGCGAGGAAATGTTGACGTCAAATACATCAACATTGTTTAGGTCAGCAGTGACAAAAGAGATAGTGAACTGTATGTATGAATATGAACAATGAACAGTTGAATAATGAACAGTTGTAGTTCCGTATTAAGGCAACGCGCGCTCAGCACTAAAGGGCAACAACTGAAAATCAGTGTTTTGCCTTTTGGCAAGTACAGGCACTGAGTTGTGGCCCATTGTATTGCCGGACACACACTCACACACATAACTTTAAACTGGTACTTACTTAATTTAATATTGTTGTTTAAAAATGTCTGTTTTGTTAATTTAAGTTAGTTTAAGTTTTATAAGTAACTTCATTGTTCTGTTTTCTTTCATTTTATGTATGTGTTTTGGTAGTACAATAAACTCTTTATCTATCTATCTATCTATTAAAAAATTGGTTTGAATAGGATATTACAATAATTAGAAAATAAGAGCTACGTGGGCATGTCGTTTTTTGTTGTGAAATGTTAATTTCTCACATAAGGTCTCTTTGGGGAAAAATGTTTATTTTACGATTCTGGTTTTACGAGTATTAATGCAAAAAAATATAAAAAAGTGTCCAACTTTAAACCTCATTATCTCTGAAACCGTTGATTTCCCAGGCATGGTTCTTTGGGCAAAAATGTTCGTTATGATGCAGGCAATCCGTGGGTTCCCGCTTCCGTGGCGGTCTTTTAACACCCTGTATTTGCCACCGGCAAGTCCGGCGCCACGCTGCGGCGAGTATTAAATCGATAATGCGATTCGTACCTCGCCTTAATCATCGGAGATACTCACGAAAGGTGAACTCTGGTTGCTCACGCACCGCCAGATGCGCTCCGTCGACCAACGCTCCCGCCACAGCCGTCAGGTCGGCCGGGGTGTCCGCACGCAGCGACCGCACCAGGAGACCCGCCGGTGTGCCCGCGCGGACGCCTGAGGAACAGAATACAAGGTTATTGTCATTTAAACATTTATAATAAGTTGAAAAAATTCACTCGGGACGGGACTTGAACCCGCAACCTCTCATTGTCATATTTTCATTTAATTCGGAAGGCAAAGTTTTTTGTTCGAAAGTC
The DNA here is from genome assembly GCA_949319315.1 of Zelleria hepariella. Classification (NCBI taxonomy): domain Eukaryota; kingdom Metazoa; phylum Arthropoda; class Insecta; order Lepidoptera; family Yponomeutidae; genus Zelleria; species Zelleria hepariella. The sequence goes on along the minus strand of OX439389.1, from coordinate 13,860,058 downwards.
CGTTATTGGCTTAATCTTATCTTTAGACAATATTGAGAAACTAATTTCAATATTTTTTATTTTGGTTCAGTAGTTTGGATTTTACAACGTTTCAAAGATACGGTTTTATGACGTCACGCGACGGTCTGCATACTGTTGGCGGTCATAGGGACAAAACATTTTAGCGCATAAAAACAAAAGTACTGGACCAAAATAAAAAATATATAAATTAGTTTCTCAATATTGTCTAAAGATAAGATTAAGCCAATAACGGACTTTCGAACAAAAAACTTTGCCTTCCGAATTGAACGAGCAAGCGAAGAAATTAAAATAATTTTTAAGTTCGAACATGAGCCAAATCGGTCGAGGGGTTGCCGGGTTATGGGGTCGTAAAGTTTATAATAATATGCAATCCGCGGTGTTAGCAATAAGTTACACATCGCGCATGTTTACAGTTTGGGGCGAACCACTAGAGGGAACGCGGGTAACCTCAACTCCATACAAAAGGGGAGACCTGTTTCCTCCCTGGATAATTGTTTTAGAAAAAAATACTCTGCCATGTCCCTATTTTTCCTTTTTTTATTATTTTAATTGAACGAGCGAGCGAAGCGAGCGAAGTTCTCCGAGTCTACTGGAACAATCCGGCGTTTGTATGTATGTATGTATATATGTGTGTATGTATGTATGTATGTAAGTATGTATGTATGTATGAATGTTCGTTCGACGATAACTTGAGTAAATTTAGTCGGATCGTCATGAAATTTGGTAGGCGGATAAATGAGACAAAGAGAATTTTTAAATTCGAACATGAGCCAAATCGGTCGAGGGGTTGCTGAGTTATGGGGTCGCGAGTTCGAGTTCGGGGCGAACCACTAGTTATTTAAATACATTTTATTTAAATTCAATTAGCCGTTTTCAGAAAAAAAAACGAAGTTCTTTTTTTCTCCACTGATGGCGCTTATAATACGGCACTATAACGGCAGTCAGTATGCTTAGCATGGTCGTTTTGACACTCTCTCAAACTCGAGTGACAGACGTGCCATGTCTATTGTGCGAGCATGGCAGGCGGGACTCGAGATGGCAATAGATTAGGGTCATGTCGAGCAACAAGTAGTTATTGCCATTTTTAATAAAAATGTGGTATTTTTGTCTCCATCGCCATGTTGGCGTAGAGCCAACTCGAGCCCGACCGACAAGTTGACAGTTTTGCATATAGAAGGGCCTATCCCGGGCTTACCATGCTGCACGTACAGTTGAAATTTCATCAGTGTTGCCAACGGTACGACAAATTACCGTAAACTGTAATAATCATAACCAGAAACACAATTCATTGCTTGCAAATTTTATCGCATCACGTAGTTGATGTCAATATCCTACCTACCCATTCTATATTTATCCAAAACCATTTATGTTTTTGCTTTTAAGAATAAAAATTGCAAATATATGACACGGCATTTTTACCGATTGAACATGGCAAGCCTGATTCTTATCTGTGGTGTTTGTGTATCTTTAGTATTAGTACTTTCTAATCTGTGAATCTGTGGGAAAAAGCGTTATTTGACTGCCGTTAAGTAGCCGTATTTTCTGCGCCATCTAGCGAGCATTTTAAAATCAGCTTTTAACTGTCAGTTGAAAACGGCTAATTGAAATAAATTTTATTTAAATTGAATTGAATTGATAAATTGAATGGCACAAACATATTTTTTCTAAAATTATTATCCAGGGAGGAAACAGGTCTCCCTTTTTGTATTTTTTGTATGGAGCAGCCGGCTACCCGCGTTCCGTCTTAACTATAAATAAACTACACTAAACTTTACTATAGTACAAATATTAGTGTGTGTGTGTGTATTACACTGAGTGCGTTAATGCTTAACTGCTTATGTCTAGTTTTAGTCGTTTTGATTTATATGTTTTGTTTTTTTTGTTGTTCTGAATGTTATGTTTTGAGTATTGTGTCGTTAATAAATGTCTTTTCTTTCTTTCTTTCTTTCTTTCTTAATGATCTATCCATTTACCTAGTGCCGCGGCCTCGCCGGCGCACCGCCTCCACGCCGCCAATCTCGTGGCAGCCAAGGGCAGGCTCTCAAGCGGCGCACACCACGCCTCGCCCGACCACGGGGCGCACTCGTACACGCGCAGCTCCCGGTCCGTGATCACGACAAAGCAGGGCTGCCAACCGTCCGCCTCGTCTGAGCTGTCCGAGCTGCCGGATACGCTGACCTGCAAGGGGATTGAGTTGTTATCCTGTGAAGTATTTTATGATTGATGGTGCGGGAGTCTGGTGGCAGCAGGGATACTTTAGTGAAACGCCATAGTTGGTGGTACAAGAGAGTGTCTGTCTACTTATACACCGTGGAATTTTAGTGGTTTTAAAGCCGAAGGTATTTAGTTACACTCGTGATTCTGAGCCAAATTCCAAAATATTACTTCAAAACGAGCGAAAAAAAAAAACACTTCCCAATACAAACGGCTATCGCCAATCCACACCATTTGTATGGAGAAGTGATTTTTTTTTCGCGCGTTTTGGAATGAAATTTTGTAATTTGGCTCAGAATCACTAGTGCAACAAAATACCTTCGGCTTTAAAACCACTAAAATTGCACGGAGTATTTGGGTTGTCATTATATTTTATACTATTAAGTTAGAGCTAGGTCAGCGTTATGCGCTTATGTCGCAGTAATCCTAAAGTGTTACAGTAAAACCTTATAACTAATCATTTGCCTAAGCTACCATACTACACCTGTGTGGTGGCAGAATGACAAAATTTGAGTTAGGTTAGGTAACGTTTTTCGTGCACTAACTGCCGGTTTCTGAATTGAGAAATTCACTAAGCAAATAGGTAAGTATCGTCTCTGCAGATTTATCACAAAAGAGCGTGACAGGACGATACTTAAGTATTTGCTTGGTAAAATTCTCAAATCAGAAACCGGGCCTAAGGCCCGTAATATCAATCACAGTTTAAACTCAGACCATAGATTCCTCGCATTTTTTATGAAATTTAATCGACAGATAGGGTTTAAACTAGCAGTTTTGGTTTAAACTGTGATTGATATTACGGGCCTTAAAGGCGCTCTTGCCAGTCAAGGGGTTAGGTGTTTGTCACAGATTCTATTATTGTACGCGGTGGCAATCATTTATCAATATGCGCTGATAGAAAACTTAGTTACGCAACACGCTGTTCCATTGTGGCAATGTTTACCTGCAAGTGTAGCATAAGGATGGGTTAGGCCAGCGGTTCTCAAAGTTTTTTGGCGAGGGAAACCTTTTGGAAAGCGAAATATTTGACGGATATTTTTTGTTGGTACATCCTACAATTTTTTTCACGTCTCGTGTTTTTCACGTTTCAAGATTTCATAAAAAAAGTACTAATCATAAAAAGTGTTGCTGGCTCCATTCGGCAGGCAGAACTGTGAGCTAAGAAAGTTTTTTTAATTTTTATTTAAAGTCATAACTTTAAAACGGTGAGATCTCGCTTCGATTGCTGCGTGCAGAATATAGGAAGCACTTACCTGGTCATGCGCGGGTCTCCTGGCCAGCCAGCCCGCGTATCTCAGGTCCCCGACCAACGGGCGCAGATGTGGCCGTGCCCGCGCCAGCGCCGCGCGCGCGACGCGCCGTGCCGCCGCGTGCAACGCGCGATGCCAGGCCGCCGCCTCGCTCGAGTCGCGCGCGCGCAGAGCTAACGCGTGCACGCCATCGGGGGAATACAGCTCGATGGTGCGGCCCTCTGGAGACAAAAAAAAGCAATACTCCGTGCAATTTTAGTGGTTTTATAGCCGAAAGTATTTTGTTGCACTGGTGATTATGAGCCAAATTACAAAATTTCATTCCAAAACGCGCGAAAAAAAAATTCACTTCTCCATACAAATGGTGTCGATTGGCGATAGCCGTTTGTATTGGGAAGTGTTTTTTTTTTTCGCTCGTTTTGAAGTAAAATTTTGGAATTTGGCTCAGAATCACGAGTGCAACTAAATACCTTCGGCTTTAAAACCACTAAAATTCCACGGTGTATAATCCGTGCGGGATCAGAATGGTATAATACCTTTTGGAACTGAGAAGCTCGCGGTCCTGTAGCGTCAGCATTTCGGCAAACTCTAGTTGTCTATGGCAAACTCGCGTCGAAACTTGCTTGTATTTTCTGTGCGCGTGGGTGTCTGCTCGAGTTTTATCACATTTTATTCAATTAATGCAATAACGTTGAATCCTTTTAGATTACAACCAATAAACATTTTTGTGTATTTCCAATTTCATAACCCTATGATAGAACGTAGAACTAACATTTTTTTTACTGATGCTACTCGAGAACTGTCATTTTCGATTCAGTTCCAAAAGGTATTATCCCATTCTGATTCCGCACGTATTATACCTGTTACCAGTTACCTGTCTAAAAAGTTGAACAAGAGTCCGGACCACTACCCTGTGCTCCAAAAGCAAAATTATAGGCTTGGAGCTGCGAGAGCTAGGCTCAAATCAAACTGGGATGACCACGTCTGACACATGGGCCAAGAAAGATGGGCAAAAATCGTCATTATATGACTTATGTGACGGAGAACGGCGGCGCGGCGAGATGATCTAAATACCTCTAAGTTTGTGCCCGGATGGCCTGAATTACTAGTAGCCCAGCCCCTGTACATTATTCTCTAAAATATCCACCGTAAAGAAACAGTTATATAAAAAAAACAATAAGGGCTATTTTCGAGTGTTTTGACGCTCGACGGTTGGGTGTTTTCTGGAACACTCCTGGCATGAAGCACAAATAAGAAGAACTCTTGAAACGGCTTTGGCATGATTGACGCCAGTATAATGGTGATGATAGGTACCTGGGTCATGGTGGCGCAGGTTCCTCGCGACGCAGGCCATCAGCAGCGGCACGTAGCGAGCGTCTGCGCGGCGGCGACGCGGCGAGGGCGGCGACGGCGGCGCGTCGTCCATGTAGCCGCGCTGCAGCTCCCAGCCGACCTCGCTGATTATTGACGCCTTGCGGAAGTACGGAGTCACTTCCCGGAGGTACTTCACTAAAAAAAATAAAAATAATGACAGAGATTGTCTCTGGGTAGATTCATGTATTTATCCAGATATAAGATCCGGCAGATACACCTATCACATTTAGAGTAAATGGTTTTTGCTTTGTTTTAAGGCAGGCACTTCCCCTCTGTAATGCCATTAAGTTAGAAATAGGAACTTGTTTGTTTTGTGGCAGATAAAAATTAAAAAAACTGAGAACTAAGATACAAATAAGAATCAGACAAAGATCAGGGAAACATGAAAATCGAAAAAAAATAAAAGAAAAAATAACTCTACAATAAACCGTGGAAATAATCCTGATTTCTCACAATAATTATAAAAAAAATTAAACCTTCCACTACCTATGTTAGAATTCTGCTCAAAATTAATTTAATATGGACAACATTCAGGTTTTTTAATAGCAGCCCTTTTTAATTATTAACAATATTACCAGGGCCACAAACAAGGTCATGCATCACTCTACAAGATGAGATTAGTGCCAATTAGTCAGTTTCATTGAGGTTAACCAAGAGGTCATCACTATTTAAAACTACTAGCTCTCTTGTCAATGGAGGCTGACTGACTCATTGTTGAATGAAACCTTGGCTTAAAACTCCTGTAAATAAATTCTACACATTTAAATGATTCTTGCCAATTCGGAAGGCAAAGTTTTTTGTTCGAAAGTCCGTTATTGGCTTAATCTTATCTTTAGACAATATTGAGAAACTAATTTAAATATTTTTTATTTTGGTCCAGTAGTTTTGTTTTTATGCGCTAAAATGTTTTGTTCCTATGACCGCATTGACCGCCAACAGTATGCAGACCGTCGCGTGACGTCATAAAACCGTATCTTTGAAACGTTGTAAAATCCAAACTACTGAACCAAAATAAAAAATATTGAAATTAGTTTCTCAATATTGTCTAAAGATAAGATTAATCCAATAACGGACTTTCGAACAAAAAACTTTGCCTTCCGAATTCAATTAAGAATCCCCTTCAGCTTTGCAGCCCTCTCGCTCACACTTTTCAACATTTTAATTTATTGTAAGAGAATGATTCAACTTTGGACGATGAAATATAGTTGCAGACACAGATAATTAAGCTATCGACATGTGGACTAACTTTTGATTTTATATTCCTAGTAATAAAAAAAATATCACAGAACTACACAAAGTTCCATGATATTTTTCCGTGATGCTCTAAACTTGCTAAAAATACTGATATTCTGGTCAAACTTCACCTACACAACAATGTCTTGCATCTATCAGTATTTCAGTGAGGTTGTAGGTACTTATTTTTAAAACTTTAGTGTCAGTATGCCACCTGAAGATAATGTTAGAAAATGATGGTTTTATAATTTATTTGTATGGTCACAAAATTATATTACAACAAAATTGATGGTATTTTGTGTACTAAAGTGATTTCAAAATAAAAAATCCTCCCTCTTGTACACACAACAGCACGAAGAGGCTTACATGCATGCACTCTATTAGCTTACAATAAGGGCTACTTTGCAACGAAAGTGTAAGCGTCAACGTGCCGTCGTATGAACATGTCTCCACATACCTTCCAGCTGCACAACTTTTCCCGCTCTCTTCAATGCCTTGACAGCCTCCTCGTGTGTCGCATCCTTCAGATCCTCCCCATTCACAGACAATATCGCGTCTCCCACATATAACTGTTCAGTCAGATCGGCCGCCATGCCCTTGAATATTTTAGATATAAGAATGGGCATATTGTTCTCAATGCCACCTTTTATTGATATGCCAAGGCCATTGTTGTCCGATTTGACGACTTGTACCAGCCGTTTCTGGTTGGCGATGGCCTCGGGGACCTCTGTGAAGTCGCTGTTAGGTGTTTCAACGTTGTTATTGTTGAGGGTTCCGTTGAGGGTGGTTGTGGCGTCGTAACCGTCGTCCAGGCTCACACTGAAGTAGTCGTCTTCGAGCGAGCAGTGCACTCTATACCAAACTCCTCGCACCAGCGTCTCCAGTAGCCCTGAGCGCCCGCAGGCCGCGCTCGGGCTATCGCTGCCTCCGCTCGAAGTACCATTCTCCACCATCGCGACGACGTCGCGGCACAAACCGCGCAGGAGCCTCCCACGGGTTTTTCTTCGCTAATTCATAACTTTAGCTCCAGTCCAGTGGATTTCCGGACAGCCGAACGAATGGCCAGATGAATTTTAATTGAAATAACGTGAAATTATTAACAGAAATTCCACAATACAACATGCACAATCGATAAACAATTTTTGACAGGACAACTTTTTTCAGCGAGATGTGATCGTTTCACAGATAAAATAAAATCTACGAATCTACCCTGTGCACAGAGAACACTTACATCTGTGAAATAAAAAAAACTGTCAATTTTCGATGACAGAATTTTATTTTTGTGGACGTTTGTGCGATATTTTGATTCGATTTTTCTTGTTTCGCCAGGTTTCGCCTATTTTAGCTCATTTTAATGTGTCCAATCGTCAATATCGTCATCCAAAATGGATATGTGCCGTGCATGTTTGTCGACGGACTGTGAAATGCTGCGAATAAACGACGACTGTTTAGAAAACTACAAACTTCTGACCAACCTCAAGGTGCGTGTTTTGTTCTCATCCATGATCCAACATAAATGTACACACGGCAGCACATGAAACCTTTCACGCTAGCACTCTACTCGGTTACTTTAGGGGTGATTTTACAACAAAACTGTACCTGACATGCTGTCGTGTGTACTACTCCACATACAAACTGGGTACTATTAGCAAGTGGTATTCCTACAATCAATTATGTATTCACAAACAATTTTCAAATAAATATGGTTCTCATCACAGAATTCGGAACCCAAAGTTTTTTGTTCGAAAGTCCGTTATTGGCTTAATCTTATCTTTAGACAATATTGAGAAACTAATTTAAATATTTTTTATTTTGGTCCAGTAGTTTTGTTTTTATGCGCTAAAATGTTTTGTTCCTATGACCGCCAACAGTATGCAGACCGTCGCGTGACGTCATAAAACTGTATCTTTGAAACGTTGTAAAATCCAAACTACTGAACCAAAATAAAAAATATTGAAATTAGTTTCTTATAATAGCCAAAAGTTTTGAATAAGCCAATAACGGACTTTCGAACAAAAAACGTTGGGTTCCGGATTCTTGATGTATGTTCTAGTAGATGATTTCACTTACTTTTATTTATGTCGGTGTAGCTGACTAAACTAATTTTGGTTATCATACAATGTAACAGTTTTAACTATTTGTATTTTTCTAGATTGAGCTTGACAATGATTTACCGCAGTCCATGTGCCGAAACTGCTGGGACTCCGTCGATGCCTTCATCGACTTCAGAAACAAATGCATCACTGCAGAGGCATCCCTCCATGACATTCTCAATAATGTGAATGCAGAGATTGATACCAAACAGGTAAAATTATTCTGGTATTGGTTTCTGGAAAAAGCTTATCGGGCCCCATGGCCCAGGGGGTATTTGTATTCGTGACTTGACTACTTGTATTTGTATTTGTGACTTAAGAGTCCCCTTCAGGACCGTGGGAACTCAGTGACGGCCAAGCGCGTGAAACGCTGTTTTCTATAGCTGCTTCACCCAGAGCGAGACGGGGCGCGGGAAAAGTGAGAGGCAATGCAGCTGTATGAGTCTACGTGTGTTCGTGTCCTTTCGGGAGTAACTAGTTGTAGACTTTGTAATGTAATAGATCTATTTTCCCAAATTTTTTCGTAGTTTAGCTGCCATTTCTACATTTTATTAGGTATTCTGACAAGTACAACACATTATTGATGTTCCCAAGGTAGTTAGACTCCAATAGACAGTGTAATAATGTAAGTAAATAACAGCTGAAAGTAACCCCTTTTTCGGCGCGAAAAACGCATCACTTTAATTTCTTTCAGGCTATTTTTCTTATCATAAAAACTATTTGCAAACCTCCGTATTGATCATCTACTGATATAAACCAAGTTTCAGGAAAATCCAGCCTGTAGTTTAGAAAGTAAACCGGAACTACGTCTGTATGGGAAAATGGTGCTCTAGCACCCTCTTAACTTGACTACTGAAGAGCCTATTTTGTGTGAAAGGCCCTTGGGGGTATTAGCGATACCAATTTTACTCCTGAATATCCTGAATTTCGAGAATCAGTAGGTAAAGCAATTTATAAATTCGTTTAAGTTTATTTTAACATTTTTTTTCTCTCTGTTTGTCATGTCGTGAAGCATCCATAATCTGCCATTCAACAGAAAACCTATAAAAAGTAACCTTTCTACCCATAGCACTGGGAATAAAATAAAATATAAATCCTAGTTTGCGAGCCACAACACATAATGTGTTACACTTTACCAAATAAACTTTTTAAAATTTCACCTAAATTTTCTGTGGTTTAGGGCAAAAAAGCAGCTTTTGGGGTTCCTTACAAAATGGGTGCCAAACTGGGCCCTATTACTAAGCCTAAATTTTTCTTGTTGTTTAGGATCTGAAAATCCTGACAGATGAAGAGCAAGCAGATTTTGAGAGTGGTTTGAATGTGAAACAGGAACCTGAAGATGACGACTACTACAATGATGACTATGTTGACATTGATATTAAAATTGAATCTGAGGCAAAAGGTGACCTTTTCTTCATATTGTCTACTAGCTTTTGGCCGCGACTTCGTCCGCACAGACTTAGTTTTTTTTTTCCCGTCATCACAATAAAAATTGCCTATATCACTAAGCGATAATGTAGCTTCCCATTAGTGAAAGTTTTTTTAAAAATCAGATGAGTACTTTTGGAGATTACCCCCTACATACATACATACTTAGAAACTTTTCCTCTCTATAAAATTTGTGTAGATGAACATTAAACTTTGTGTACCCACGTGAGTGTCCTAGAAAGTTAATTAATTCACTAGTAGTTCGCCCCGAACTTTGAACTCGCGATGTATACTATATTACAACCGCATGTATCATGATCTAATTTAAAATTTAACTTTTTTCTCGTCTACCAAATTTCAAGATGTTCTGATCAACGATAGTCGAGTTATTGTCCGACAAACCTACATTTTACTTTATTTCTATGTTTTTTTCTAAGTATGCACTATTCAAATCCCTTCCGCCTTCATTTCAGCCACCCTAAAACGCAAAGCAGTGAAAACGGAAGCAGCTGCGCCGAAAAAAAGAGGCAGGCCTAGGAAGGATGATGCTCAGAAGAAAAAAATAAAGAAACTGATAGGCCGACCCAAGAAGAGTGACGTCCCAAAGTTAGAAAAATCGCCAGAATATCCTTGTGGTAGGTTACACACTGTTGCTATGCTGAATTTCCTGAGAATCCCCATCAACCTCTGTATTATCTATGAAAACTAAATAAATAAATCAAAATAACATAATTTTAGCTTCAAATTAGAATATCTCATTAATGGCTGAACCGAATAATATCTAAGAACACTCGCTAGGTAACCTGCTTCCAAATAAAAAAAACCGCATCCAAATCGCTTCATCCGTTTAAGAGCTACGGTGCCACAGACAGACACACAGAAAGATGAGACTTGAGACGGGCGGCAGAGAGAGTGCTGGAGGAGCGGTCGTGGCGCGTATTGTAGTTGTTTGCCAAACTGGCCCCTACTGCGTTTATTGAAAAATTACCACTGAACCTTTTTCCAGGTCTCTGCGACAAGTCCTACACAGACCGGGAGTCTCTCTTCGCTCACCTAGAGAAGCACAAGAAGGGCACAACCTGCTCCACCTGCAAGGAGGAGCAAAGACCATGGCCGAGGCTCATATCGCACCGCGTCAGCCACCTGCCCGAGGGCGCGCGCTGTCACGTCTGCTGGAAGATGTTCCGCGTCGACATATACCTGGAGCACCACTACCTGACACACCACTACGAGGGAGAGGTAAGACACGCAGAAAAGACACAAAAATCACACAGAAAAGACACACAAAAGACACAGAGAAGACACACGAAAGTTACAGAAATCACACAGACAAAACCTTTGAAGAACACAAATGACACAGCAAAGACACACAAATAAATAAAGGGAAACAAAAATAAACAAAGACAATAAACAATCGATAAAGGCGTAAGAAAACTGAGCATCTCAAACACTCTGACAAAACACATAGACAAGTCACAGCAAAGTAGACACGATACATAGACAAGACACAGCAAAGACACATAGACAAGTCACAGTATTGAATTCCTTTTTAGAAAACAAAGGAGTTTAAGTACGCCCAACACTGCTACACTGTGCTAATTTGAACTTTTTTGTTACAGTATCCAGGACTGCAGTGTAAATTTTGTAGCAAAAAACTTAATTCAGCTAGAAAAATGAAAGGTCACGTTTGGTCACAACACGGTACAAACAGGTACACTTGTGACTATTGCAAAAAAGGGTAAGTTCAATTAGCCCACCTTTGCCTACTGTTTTGGTATTGGCCTGCAGCGAACCCTGTCGGGCGCTCAGGAAACTGCTACATACTGGATCTGTCAATCGACTCTCCTTACAATCCTGCATCTGCAAAAAATATTTCTTGTAGCTGAGTATACAAGGTGTTACAAAAGATGCTAACTCTTTTTACAGGGTAATAGCACCCGGTGATAGGGATCACAACCTAAATATTTTTTTTGCTCTATGACGTTCCGTTGATTTTTAAATTAATAAAATGTGAATGGTGTGGCGGGAGAAAAGTATTTTTTAAATATTGTTTTCATTGACTTTCACAATGTTTTAACAACTCAAAGGTATGTAAATGCACCTACACGCACAAAAATATTTTTAAATTTGAGCTAATAACAAAAACAAAAAAGTTATGAAAAATTTTCATAACTTTTTTATTTTTATAAAATAAAATAAGGTTATAAAATAAAAATTGTTTTATACAACTTTTTTTTACAGAATTGACATCCTGTTGACCTGTAGGTTACACCCTGTAAAAAGAGTTAGGTACTTTTGTAACACCTTGTAGAATGTCCAACTATGTTCAGTTGGGCCTGGCCGGGCCCCAAGCATAACAGCTGCTTCGTGGGAAATTTCCCCTTATAGTGAGCGTTGTGTAGTGAGGGTTGCGGGTTCAAGTCCTTCACTGAGCGAATTCTTTACTTGCCATTTGCCACAACCGCGGATGATAATTTTATTTGTATAAGTTTTTTGTGTTAATTTTATGGCAATAAACCATTTCTAAATCTAAATCTACTTTATAATCAATCTTCTTCTTCTTCGAGGTTAAATGGGTGGCCGTCAGTTCTTCATATTCTTTTCTGGTCCTTCTTTTCTGGTCCTTGCCAAGCTAACTAGGTGTTCGACGTTGGCTATATCCGTCCTTTCCCTGACGTCTCTGAGCCATGAATATCTTCTTCTACCAGCACGCCTCTTCCTCCAAATCTTGCCCATCATGATCACTTGGAGAAGTCGGGACCTGTCGTGGCGAGGCACATGTCCTAGCTAGGTAGCTTATCTTCTTCTTTTTAAAAAAAAACTTTAATATTTTCAATTTATACTTTCAGGTTCCCCAACAAGAACAATCTACGAATTCATATTATTCAACACAGCACAAAGATGAACTACTTCTGTGATAAGTGTTCGTTTTCTTGTAAATACAGTAACAACTTGAGGGTGAGTCATTTGTCTCAATATAATAAAATAAGAAAATACAAGTCTAGTGTAACTATGATTTCCGGCTAGTGTATGGGTTTTTTTTAAATCGGTGACATGGTTCCCAAGAATATATTTTCCTGTCTCTTATTGTAGTTTCGGACTTCCCCCCACTGACCCATCTCAACGCGCCACCCTGTATAATTTTGTTTGATACTCTCACTTATTTCACGGCCAATAATAATTACTGGCGATGTTTAGCTGCGAATAAAGTAACTATTGGTAACTATAGCCGCTGTCATTCATCGGCCAAGGGACATGCTATAGTTCTCGCCAAACATCTAGTCCGCTCTGAAGTCGGCGCGCCGCGAGTTGCGCAGGTTTTTATTGTACACACGACAGCACGTCGACCTTTACACGCTAGCACTCTACTCGGTTACGTTACGGGCGACATTACAACAAAAGTGTGTACACACGACAGCACGTCAGACTATACACAACTGTGACTGTACATAACTGAGTAGATGTAAGGGTAGACGTGCTGTCGTGTGTACCTTCTATAGACGCCATACATTAAAAACCTGCGCAATGCATAGCGCGGAAAATTCAGAGCGGACTAGATGTTTGGCGAGAACTACCATTTCTCGAAATAGTTCCTTCTAACTTTCTTCATAATTTCTTATATGGTTTTGTTCTTTTTCGTTTTCTCAAGGGAATTCTTTCGTGCGAAGTACCTACTAAAGCTGTGAAGACTGAATAAATTATGTGGTCCTTTTGGGCGTCCAATAATTGAATTGGGGATATGTGGCTCGATCGCTTCACGTAATTCGGTACGCAAAGTTTTTTGTTCGAAAGTCCGTTATTGGCTTAATCTTATCTTTAGACAATATTGAGAAACTAATTTCAATATTTTTTATTTTGGTCCAGTAGTTTTGTTTTTATGCGCTAAAATGTTTTGTTCCTATGACCGCCAACAGTATGCAGACCGTCGTGTGACGTCATAAAACCGTATCTTTGAAACGTTGTAAAATCCAAACTACTAAACCAAAATAAAAAATATGTATTGAAATTAGTTTCTCAATATTGTCTAAAGATAAGTTTAAGCCAATAACGGACTTTCGAACAAAAAACTTTGCGTACCGAATTAATGGACGCCCCCTTGTATTTTCCAGCTGCACATAATGCGAATGCACGCCGCAGTAAAGTACTATTGCAAATGTTGCTCTGATGTGTTCGCGAGCCAGAGCCGGTTGGACGGGCACAACTGTGTTGCGCGATGCCTGTGCCCAATCTGTGGTAAAGAGGTCAATAGGAAGAGCGGAGTGAGTGTGAAAACCGCTTTGAAATGAGCCGTTTTCAAAGAACAAATTCAAAGAAGCTCATAGATGGCGTTTACAGGCGTGACCATAGAAGAACCGGAATACCGCTGTCAAATTTAGCTTAGCGCAGATTAATATTAATCCGGTTCTTCTATGGCCACACCTGTAAGCGCCATCTATGAACTGCTTTGAATTTGTTCATTGAAAACGGCTAATTACCATGTATAGGGTGAATTTCATTCACTACAAACTTTGTTTGATCTGTCCATTTTCTACTACGAACAACTTTGACTCTATGGGGATTATTTTTGCCTATGGACTATGCGTTGAAACACCCCATTGGATAATAACTCACATTCACCCTATAGTTGTGATCTTATTTGAACAGAAGTGAATACTTTTAAAAAACTGTTCGGCTTAAATGACTAATTTGTTATGGAAGTAAGTAATGCGCGTATTACCTAAATCATTTGCGTGGACAAGCAGACAGGTAGACAAACGGATTTTTTTATGATTCACCCTGTCATTCGTTAGTTTTACATTCCAACTACTAAACGTATAAATAATTCGTTATTTATACCTTCAGGTAATTTAGATAGAACTATATTGAATATAATAATTGGTTTCCGTGATCATTTTGAGATAATAATTAATGGAATATTGATAAAGATATTCGGATATGAAGAACATGGGATTGAACAGGGGAATCCCTTGACACTATTGCGTTCATAACGTTTTTATTAATTTCTCTTTGCATTTGTTTCGATTTTAAGTACTTTATAATGTTTATTCTTTGTAAAATCGTGAAATATTTAATTATGTTTTTTTTATTTTTTTTTTTATTTATCTTTATGTAAATTACCCCATATTCAAAAAATTGCCTCAAGGGTAGAGGGGCTGATATAATTAATGGACTATTATGTTGTGTTAGATTAAATGGTGGCTAGTACCTCTCTCATACACAATCATTTTTATTTGGACTAAACATTACGAAATATTTTTACTCGTTCTTATTTATTAGGTACCTACCTATCTGTGGTCCGCGGGCCGCAAGCTCTTATAGAAGTGCAATCTCATACTGGCTTTACACATTCGGCAAACAAGACAAAATGCTGTTTTGCTAGCATAGGGTATCAAAGCCGCCTCCTCGCAGCGCGTTTGTTTCCTGTTCGCCCATTGTTTAAAGCCAGCACAAAATGTACTTTACTTCGGTATGCATTCGATATTGATTGCCTTATATCGGTGACTGGGTGTGCTGTGCTCTCTATGGGTGGGACAAACATAAAACGATGACTAAATAAATTAGCTTCTAAGTGCCGATGATCGAATGGTTCATACGCTGACAAAATCAGCAATGGTGTGAACGAACTCAGACCTCTACAGGGTGCACTCTAAGTCGATAGCGGAACTTTAAGTGGGCTATCTTCTGATCAATACAAACAACTTGGACTATGGCGAAAAAAATGGAGTGAAAAAATTATCAGCTGTATGCTTAGCACGGTCGTTTCGACACTCTCTCGAACTCGAGTGACAGACGTGCCATGTCTATTGTGCGAGCATGGCAGGCGGGACTCGAGATGGGAATAGATTAGGGTCACGTCGAGCAAAAAGTAGTTATTGCCATTTTAATAAAAATGTTGTATTTTTGTCTCCATCGCCATGTTGGCGTAGAGCCAACTCGAACCCGACCGACAAGTTGACAGTTTTGCATAGAGAAGGGCCTATCTCGGGCTTACCATGCTGCCCGTACTGTTCCATGCAAAATGTTGACTCAGTACTGCGCCAAATGTATGAATCAGCTGATATTTTTTTCGCTCCATTTTTGTCGCCACCTAGTAAAACTTGTTTGTATTGATCAGTAGACAGCCTACATAAAGTTCCGCTATCGACTTAGAGTGCACCCTGTAGATAGGTACATTGTGGATGGGGTATTTTGGCCCTTAGGTAGGTACGGTCGGCCACAGTCACAGATACCCCATGGCAGCTCTTACCGCGCGCGGCTTAAGGGCTCCAATCGAACAAAAAGCATTATCCTAGCGTGTGGCCGACTGTGCTACAGAAATGAAATAAGTGCGAGTATCGAAAAAACTTGCGCGTTTGCGTAATGAGACAATTTATACAGCGTCCACTGGCACCTTCACTCACACTAAATGGCTGAAGTGACCACTCAGACACTACAGTGCCTGAGACATTGTTTAAATGTATTTACAAAATTGTATTTTACTTCGCAGAGGCACGTCTTTCGAAAGCATAGCGACAAGAAAGTAACTAAGTACTGTTGTAAAGTGTGTAAACGGTACTACCCACTGAAGGAACAACTTGATAGGCACACTTGTCAGCGACAACGCAAAGCTGTCTGCTCGGTTTGTGGGACGGTTTTACGAGATGACACCCCGTCCGAGGTAAAATCTCTCTCACTATACAAGGTGTTATAAAAGGTCCTAACTCTTTTTAAGGGTAATAACACGCGGTGATAGGCATCATTCATATCCCCTTTTTTTTCTTAGACATGTCTGATCAAAATCGGTTCTTCCGTTTGTGAAATATTTTGAATTTTGTTGTTATATTTTGAGATTTCGCATTTGGTCCCATAATGTAGTAAAATATGCTTGTTCGGGCGACCCCCTTTAGTATTTTTCCGTAACACGATGTTTCAAACACGCGGCCTAATTGCGAATCAGAGAATGAATTTTGAAGTTCATTCTAAATCTCTTCTTTATTGGTACAGGGGGGTTACCCTTGACGCTATTGCGATCAAATTGAAAAAGTTTTAAAATTAATTTCTCTTTGAATTCGCATAGTAATGCTTTGGTTTTAAATACTTTGTAATGTTTATTCAAAGGTAAGGCTGTTTTATTCAATAAAAACACAAAATGCGTCTTAATTTGTAAAATATTAAATTTTGTAAATTGCGCCGTATTGCGGCCGAATTGGAAAAATGCGTCAAGGGTAGAGGGGCTGGTAGGTAATATGATTTATTATTGTCTAAACAGATAAAATCAATTCAGGAATAAACTTTACGTTTAGGTACGTATGGGTTTTCTTTACGTAGATTTTTGCCTACGACTTCGTCCGCGCAGACTGATCCCTAAAATCTAGCCTAGGGCCTAGATCATTATAAATTTAGACTTTGTTGTTATGGTGATGCTTAGTAAGATCCCGAAGCTTCAAATGTACTTTATTCGGTATGCTTTCGTAAGATGGGCTTCTGAAAAAATACCTTTAGAAAATTGGTGTTCTAACGTGTCACCGACGACACCGTCTGTTTACAAGGGATCGTTTTTTTTCGTACTTCTCCGGCTGCTGTAAGCATCAATGAGCGATTTGGTCCCGCATCGAGTAACGCTAAACTTCAGAAATATTTCAGTGTCTCAGGAACTTTCCGTGACACACTGTAGTATACTATACGTCATCAAGATGGCGCCACTAGACGCGAGACCAAAACGCTCGCCGCGTCGACCCGTTGCGCTGAATCGCGCTTCCGTGAAAATTCGGGTCCTTGGTTATTTTATTACAAAGGTACACAAGACAGCACGTCGAAGCTTACACGCTAGCACTCGACTCGGTTACGTTACGGGCGACTTTACAACCAAACTGACGTGCTTCTTATGTATGTACACTCGACAGCAAGTGAGACTGTACACTTTTGTTGTAAATTCGCCCGTAACGTAACCCAGTAGAGTGCTAGCGTGTAAGGGTCGACATGCTGTACACACGACAGCACGTCAGACTACACTTTTGTTGTAAAGTCGCCCGTAACGTAACCGAGTTGAGTGCTAGCGTGTAAGGGTCGACGTGCTGTCGTGTGTACCTACTACATGGGTACTGAAGTACCTTATCAGCCCTGTTACCTGTACCTATAATCCGCGCGCGATGAAAGTAGGATGGAACCTTGTCAAAGTCAATGATATACTTTATTTTGCTTTGACAAGGTTGCTTCGACGCGAGTTTGCTTACTGCGCGCGTCTCAGTTCCAAAAGGTCGCATCCCATTCTCATCCCGCGCGGATTATAACTATTCCTTTTTTGCAGATGCACAATCTGCGAATGCATACCGACGTAAAAGTCCAATGTAAAACGTGTTACCGTTTTTTTGAGAACAAACTCAAAATGGATAAGCACACTTGTATAAGGAGTGTTATGTGCCCAGACTGTGGCAAGCATTTCAAGCATTCGAGCCTTGTGAGTCACTACCTCCTTTCTTCACATTGCATTGCCATTCCTAGTTTTAAGCGCTGTGCAGCCCCTCTACCCTTGACGCATGTTTTACAATATTCTATATTTCACGAATTAAGACTCATTTTATATTGGTATTGTACAAAATAGTACCTATCACCTTTGAATAAACATTACGAATTATATAAAATTAAAGGATGACTAGAGAGAGATAGAGTAAAAGAGAAATACATTTTCAAACTTTGTAAATATGAACGCAATGGCGTCAAGGGTAACACAACTTCGAGATAAAAGTTTATCCCAATATTGGGTAGCTGCATCACGCATGCATCATCACATCATCGCTTCACGCAGTGAAATAAAATAATAATATAATCGTTGTTCTAATGTACCTAATTAATGCCAGGATTGCGATTATGGAAACCATTATTTGCATAAACTTATTGATCTTGAAAGATGAAAATATAATGTTTTTTTTATTGGTGGCGTTAGTCAACGGCAGTATTTGAGCTGCCCCTAGACATATTAGAGTACGAAGGATGAAAAGCGAATCATAAAATGCTGCGTTTGTCTACAAATTGCACCACAAATATCAAATTAGTTTCTATTGAAAAAAAAGAAAGCCAAGAAATTAAACTCAAACACTCAAATAACATTAAGTACTTCAATCTATAATTACATTTATAATTTAATAATATTTCTTTGATTCATTAATATAATTTATAATAATTACAATGAGCCGTTTATAGCGCAAATTCACAAAGCATTTCATAGATGGCGCGATGATTTAGCTTAGCACAGATTAATTTTGGCAGCCGTAATCTGTTTCTTCTATGGCCACGCCAGCGTCATCTTAGTAATGTTTTGTGAAATTGTGCTGAAAACGGCTGTAGAATAAATTAATCTGTAATGACATTTGTTGACAAAACAATAAAATAAACAATGAAATTCCCCAGCTGTCGCGGCACCTAAGGGCGCACTCAGACGAGCGCGCGTACAAGTGCCCGCGCTGCCCCAACTCGTACAAGTCTCGCGGCAACCTAAACACGCACCTGCTCAAACACGACAACATTAGACCTTTCAAGTGTGAGTACTGCAACATGCGGTTCTTCACCAGCGCCGTCCGGCAAAAGCACCAGAGAGTACACACTGGTGAGTACAGTAAATGAGCCGTTTTCAATAAACCAATTCAAAGCAGTTCATAGATGGCGGTGTGGCCATAGAAGAACCGGAATACGGCTGTCAAGCACAGATTAATTTTGACTGGCTGTACTCCGGTTCTATGGCCCCACCTGTAAACGCCATCTATGAACTGCTTTGAATTAGTTCTTTACTATTATAAGCCGTGTCATTAAGGCCCAGATATAGGCACAACGAATAAATCCCGCCGCCGCCAAAAGTGGCAATTTTTGGCGGCGGCGGGATTTATTCGTAGGTTCATTGGCGGCGCTAGTTATGCCTTTATATAAATCACCTTCTCCTTCTTTAGGTTGGAAAAATCACCTTCTTTAGGTTGGAGTTCAAAACTAGAGTTTCTCGCTTTGATAGTATTAATTAGAGCGAGAGGGCAAGTGTTTTGAAGTACATCCTAAATATTTTCTTTAATGACACGGGTTATACAGACTTCTCTCTCTTCTCTGCATAGTTCAAGAAGAGGTTTTGATTTTGATTAGCAACTTCATTCACGCGAGTGGAAATGTCTCCCGAAGCACAATCGAAATAATACTCAAAATATGTTGCGCTGCAGGGGCCTTAGCCTGGACAAAACCGGGATTTTTTCGTTGTTCTCCTACAACCAGCGAACTAATCCTCTGGAATTAGACTCATAATATTCTTCGCTGTAGTACAAAAACATTAAAAGAACCGACAGCATTAATAAATCGTAATTGAAACCGTCAACCGGGAGCCCATTTTGGCACCATTGATTACAGACTAAGGGCCCTGGTGGCGGTTGACACCAAAATGTCTCTATTTTCTCCGTTTATATGAGCGTGTACACAATCCTCTTAACCCTTTCACAAAGTTAGTGTAGTTCGTTCGATTTTACTTATTTGCTCCCCATTATTTTCAGGCGAGAAACCTTTCGTCTGCCATATCTGCGATAAGGGTTTCACCGGCAACCACAACCTCAAGATCCACATGAAAGTGCACGGACTCAACCTGGTGGTCAAACGTGGCACGGAAAATGCAACGATCGAGAACCCGATATTCACTTTCCAGCCAGAAGGAAGGAAGTTTTGATAGGTATGCAACATTTCATTCTTCGGAAAATGCTTAGTTTAACCCGTCTGGCTAGGCCCAATATTTTGGCCACCGTAATCCGTAACAGAATACCAAACCAATTAAAAATTTAACTATCTCTGCCAACTAACTCTGTCTGGGTTAAGATCAGACCATCGGAAGGCGTCCGCGCCATATTATATTGCTCACTTTATCCCGTCTGGCTCGGCCCAATATTTGGCCACCGTAATTCGAACTATTGCTCTTCAACACTGTCCAAAACCTTTGAAAATTTTCACTATCTCTCGTATAAAGTTTTAGGGCCGGGATGCGTATATAGAAATGCTAGTTCAGTACGTCTCCGCCAGGCTAAGACGAACTGAATTAGCAGTTTCTAACGATAAACACCCGTAAATGCTACGCCAATACGTCTCAGAGGGTGATGTACTGCAGTAGGATTTCAAGTTTTATAACGCAACGTAAGTGCGGTTATCCTAATTCGGTTCGTCAACGTGAAACTGATGCTGAAGGGCGGCTAAGAATTAACTTATAGCATGAAAAATAAAGAAAATACAGGTACGAAAAATGAATAGTTTAAAATTGGAAATAAGAATTATTTTACTCAATGTTTTTTGGCACAAGGTTGATTATTTTTAATGTTAAAAGCTATATTATGAGATCGTTTTTTGGCACTTCAAGCTTCTAATGTGATAGGACGCCCAGCTTGGAATTCTACGCCCAGAATACGTCACGCGAGCCGGCAGTGACGAACTGAATTAGCATTTTCTAAGCATTTAAATGCGTATTTATGTAGAAATCCTACTGCAATACGTCACCCTCTGTGACGTATTGGTGCAGCATTTACGCGTGTTTATCGTTACAAAATTTTTGAAAATGCTAATTCAGTTCGTCTTAGCCTGGCGGAGACGTCTGAACTAGCATTTCTATATACGCGGCCGGGATTACACGCCCGACTTTCGTCTGATCTGAGTCTGATCAGACTATCGGACTATCGGATCAGACGGTCATTCAATACACGTCCGATTTAGAGGTACATCGGATCCGATGTTCGTACAAACGTGTGTAGGATCAGACAATCGAATGAAAATATCGGACGTGTATTCCTGGCCTAAAACGATGGAACAGTCGAAGACACGTCAGACTGGACAGTTTTGTTGTAAAGTCACCCTTAATGTGGATAACTGAGGAGATGTTATACGCACACCTGCAAACCCTCTATTCCCACCTGTTCTGTTTAGTATAACTGGGTTTTTTTTTACTAACAGGGGCCATAGAGTACTTCACGACAATGTTATTTAAGATCTTATACACATAAGGTTGCAATAAAGTATTGAGTACCAAATAGTGGTAAGAGGTGGTGAAATCCATCCACAAATGTAAGATTTTATGATTGAATGCAAACTCTACATAGAGTTTGGAAAAGCTAATCTCCGATTAATACGCATGAATAATGTTTGGTTGAAATTATAGGTTTGCATGCACGATCACTGATATTTGAAAACTTTTAACTTTTTTTTACATTATATTTTATTTTTAATTCCCCAAATAATAGGTAATTTAATTTTACTAAGCGTGTTATTGTTAATTATTCATAAGGTAAAGAAAATAAAGTCTGTTTTTCAATAAATCTTTTAATAAATTAGTTGTAAGTACCATTTACAAAAGAAAGTAAAAAATACTTCAATATATCACATACAAAAATGTCTTTGGCAAGTAACGCTGTAAGTAAATTTGTAAAAAAAAAACTTGCAAATGTACTTCATTGTACGGTATACATTACAAAATGTCAAGATACGAATACAAAATCCTATTATCTAATTATTATAAATTGTTAGAAGTACTTATAATTAAATGGAATTTAGAGGTAATCCAACTCAAACTTTCGTAAGTACATTTTATTCTAACACGGTTCGGAAGTTCGAGACTGGCTGTCCCGACGGGTAAATAAAAGTAAATTGAACCTTATTATTAACGACATCTGGTAAATGTTCCTTAATTTTGAGTACAGCTACACGAAAACCAGATAATTTAGCACGAAACTTTGTAAAGCCTGTAATGATCATACAGGGCAGTAAGCGTAGCATAAGGCTAGAGGCTATCTAAGCATTTATAACTTTGTCTATCTCGCTCTACGTCAAACAAAAGAGTGAGATACATATTTATAACCCCCTTATGTACTGCCTAACCCAGCCTCATGCTACGCTTGCAGAGCTGCCTCTCCATAAAGTGAGTACTTAATAATATTAATTAATTTGATCCACTCTCACTCTTACATATTTGTAATTAATTCCTAGGAGAATCCGTACTATTCACTTTTTACAATCAATCTAAAGGCGCTGCCACACTGCGGACGTGAGCGCTACGTTCGCGCAACGTTGTTAACGTTATTCCGCGCCTGCGGTGTCGTTCAATGGCAAACTTCACATTGAAATGACAAACTTGCCCGATTGGTGGCATCATCCTCCAACACTATTTTTTTTATTATAGTGGCCCTTTTATCAACAGCTTCGGTCATAAAAAGGGAACACTAAATTCAGCAAACGAAACCGAGTGCAGGACCTATTTGCGGTAGGTCTTGCCGCCTCAGCTTGTGATTTGCGCCTCTATTATGTAAAAAAAACACCCATCCGTCGAGCGTCAAAACACTCGAAAATAGCCCTTATTGAAATGAACAATCTTTTATTTGACATTAAAAACGGTTATTTTTACGGTGGATATTTTAGCTAATACAGGGGCTGCCCGATTGGTGACCATCGGAAATCCAAGGAACTAAAATATAGCCACAGTCAAAGCTGGCAGGTGTATGAGTCCCGCTGTGTTATAGACCTCCTAAGTCGGCCATGTTACTTGTGTTAATCTTTACGTTGCGATGACGTAGCACTTACGTCCACAGTGTGGAACCAGCTTAATGGAGATCCCAATAGAACACGTCAACACACCCCGTTCAAGCGTGAAACTGAGAAATGCCAACTTAATTATTCACTCACATAACTACAAGTAATTCATACGACTACGTTCGTTATTATTAAGCCTAAAAAATCAACGAAACAACTAAGTTAATGGTCAGTCTCATTGTAAATTAACTTCGCAAACATGTGGAATAAAAACCAGGCGGATATTCAATAAAAATGTATCAAGCTGCCAATAAACTTTTATCAACTAATGGTATTTAATAGTACTCAAATAAATGCCATATTTATCGAATAACAAAATACATTAAGGACTTATCCTCCTCATTAATAAACGCGTTGTACTTATACCTACACCAAACTCATAACCAAATATTCTTAAGACACCCGAGCTAGGTAATTTCATAAACTTTTGTAAGGTATATTTTTGATTCGGAAGTTATTAGTAGGAAGTTAAACCGCGCGTCTTTAGGGCCCTAATAGATTACTTACAAACAATAGAGTACACCCATAATCAAGTATTAACAAAAATAGTAACATTCACTAACCTAGTTCAACCTTGCGAGATGAGTCCGCCTATTTACCTGCCTGGATCACCCAATGCAGTCGGCCAGTCTGGGATACCCTATGGTAGCTCTTACCGCGCGCGGCATAAGGGCGCCAATCGAACAAAAAGGGGTATCCTAGCATGTGGCCGACTGTACAAATAATGATAGAAACGTTCGAACCAAAATTATGTCTTTCTACAAAAATCGATGATAAGTAGATAAGTAGATGCGGCCTTTATTCTAGGAGAGGTCTGGCATGACTTTCTTTTTGAAGATAATCATTTCGTGAGTCAGTTTTTATAGGACTCTGATTCAGACATCGCTCCTATCATATTGTAGCTACCAGTGGCGGAACCAGGATTTTGGTTTGGGGGCTTGAACTCAATGAGCGTAGGTTTTCAAGGTTATAAAGTATAACACAATTGATTTTTACACAGGGTCTCGGATGCTTTTGGGGGAAACTTGAGCCCCTTAGCCCCCTCCCCTAAATCCGCTAGTGGTAGCTACCATTCAACCTAAATCTTTCCCTAAATCTCGTTCCCGAACTGAGTATTGGGTATCCTAACAACAGTCTCCCGAACCTTATCCGTATCTATGAGTGATCCAGAGCTGTGTTTCTTTTTGGGCCCGACCGGCGGCGCCTCGCTGCAGACTGACCTGTTATCATCTACCTTGGAGCTAGATCCTGCTACACTTAGCTTCTTGAGACTGCCCGTGGCAAGAGAGCCGTTGGAGGAGAAGTGTGGGGGTAGCAGAGGCACCCTTTCTTGAAGGTCGCGAGTGGAACCTGACTGCAGGTGGCCGCAGCCGCTGCTGCCTGACTCGGAGGGCGCGCTCTCCGGATAGCCGCCCATGTCGATCCACGACTGTATTCTGTAACAGGTGAAATTTTAATTATTAGCTTTTGCTCGCTTCTTCGTCCGAATGGACTACCGAAAAGGGATATGTGCTTTACTTTTGCTCTTGCGTAGATATAGATGATGGAAATGTGTTTTTAGCAACTAAAAAAAACGTGCATGTTCCCTAGACTATTTTCAGGTGAGTAGTTAGTTACCTGCTGGGTATAATCTCGTCGAATTTGGGCCTCCGTTGCGGGAACGCTGTATAAATCATCTCATTACGTAGATGCAGAGGCTTTAGTTACGGGTATGATTTCGTCGAATTTGGGCCTTCGTTGCGGGGACGCTGTATAAATCATCTTATTACGCAGATGCAGAAGCCTTAGTTAGTTGAACGAGCGAGCGAAGTTCTCAGAGTCTACTGGAACAATCCGGCGTTTGTATGTAAGTATGAATGTTCGTTCGACGATAACTTGAGTAAATTTAGTCGGATCGTCATGAAATTTGGTAGGCAGGTAAATGAGGTAAAGAGAATTTTTAAGTTCGAACATGAGCCAAATCGGTCGAGGGGTTGCTGAGATATGGGGTCGCGAGTTCATAGTTCGGGGCGAACCACTAGTTATTTCAATATCTATGAATGCAGTTTAAATTGTTTTTAAAAATCAAATGTCTTCTTTCAGTAAAATGTTCCATCTACAATATTCAAGGTACTTTCCCTCCATGTGGCAAAGCCGTGGGACGCCCTTTAGATGGTGGTGTTTTTAGCAACTAACAAAAACTTGCTTGTTCCCTAGACAATTTTCACGTGTGTAGTTAGTTACCTGGGTATGATCTCGTCGAATTTGGGCCTCCGTTGCGGCGCGTGGCGCCAGCAGTCCCGCATGAGAGCATAGAGGGGCGCCGGGCAGCCCGCGGGGGGCGCCAGGAGCTCCCCGCCGCGCACCTGCGATATCACCTCCTGATTGCTGTACCTGGGGACGGCAGGGCCGGATTTAGGCATAGGCATGTTACGGAAAGGAGCGGCTGATCGTGCTCCTCAACTATAAAGGGAAATTTCCCGCCAAGCAGATCTTATGCTTGGGGACCGGCCGGGGGCTTAATTGTCTAACTTTTGAATCTATTGCGATCCCTTTCAATTTGACGTTTGAAGGGTGCTGACAATCTTCACACTGCATTTATTTGACACTCACTGTCATTGAAAGGGATTGAGATAGGGATAGGGATTGCGACTTGATTTTGAAGGATATTGAGTGAAGAAAATAGCAAAATCGTTCACTCAGTATCATTCAATTTGTATGGCGTTGTACTCATTCGTTCTGTTAGCGATTATGATTTAAAACTTAGACAATTGCATTGTAAAGTCGCAATCACGACCATGATCCCGATACCATTGAAAGGGATCGCGATGGATTCAAAAGTTAGACAATTGAAGTTAGACAATATACACCGTGGAATTTTAGTGGTTTTAAAGCCGAAGGTATTTAGTTGCACTCGTGATTCTGAGCCAAATTCCAAAATTTTACTTCAAAACGAGCGAAAAAAAAACACTTCCCAATACAAACGGCTATCGCCAATCGACACCATTTGTATGGAGAAGTAAATTTTTTTTTCGCGCGTTTTGGAATGAAATTTTGTAATTTGTCTCAGAATCACCGTGCAGTGAAAATAGTGAAAAAAAAATTTTTATAATTAGATCATAGTCTGTCAGAACAGAAAATAATATACGTATACATAAAGGATATAGGAGCTTCTGCTGTACAGTGCTGAGTTTGACGCAGTAAGTAAAGTTTTTGTTATGTTTCTTATACAAAATTGCCAATTATGTATTTAAATTGCCTGCATTTTTTTACAGATTGGGTAAGGTCAAGGGACAGGATTTTAAAAACCATTGACCGTCAGTCAGGAGCTAAAAAAACTATAAAACCACATAAGGTCAACAAATCTGGTTTTACAATATTGATATCTTGTGCAAGCAAACCTTGATACCTACATCAATGGTTAGGTATTTGTGAAAACCGTAGATTACCGTTTGTTACTGCTATCAAAGAGAAAAATAAAAAAAAAATAAAAATCTCAGTATTCAAAATAAACATTAGCAAATTTAATTCATAATGCATCAACCTGTGTATCGCTGACGCCAAAAGCGGCAACCAGTGATCGCGTAGATGAAAGTGGTTGCCGCTTTTGGCGTCAGCGATACACAGGTTGATGCATTATGAATTAAATTTGCTAATGTTTATTTTGAATACTGAGTTTTTTTTTTTAATTTTTATTTTATGCTATTCGTGTTCCACTAATGATGCTTTACCACAGAATTAAGTGGCGCGGTGCAGTCCGTGGACATACTGTATAATACAACTGCTATGATATTAGATTAGAACACAGTCATGATCTTGAACAATAACAATTTGTAGATCAAATTCCGCTATCGTAATTTCATGCAAACCGGTTCAAACATGAAAAAAAAAAGTTAATTGTGTCCAACACGCAGTGATGCGCGTTTGCGTGTCATACTATATCTCTCTGCACTGAAGACTTGTTGCATGTTGCATATTTAATGCCCTATTACTTGGTGGACTCTTTTTTTCATCTCGACATTGTTTGCATTCGAAAGTGATTCGATTTCTACGCAGCGTTAACGTATGAGCTGATGGTAGGTCGATGGTAAAATGGGTAAGAAGTTGGCTCTCTTATGGTGAATACCGAGGCACAACTAGCGCCGCCAATGGAAAAAAAACATATCTTCTTTTTGGATTTCAAATTATTTGGTGTTCAAACCTGGGAACTTAAGGTAACTACCCACAACTAGCGCCGCCAAAGGAAAAAAAAATCTTATTGGATGCGTTTTTTGCTAAAAAATCATCAAATCATCATCATCATCCCTAGGCTTAGCTATTTTTAGGTCATAGGTACAAGATTCCAGATCCTAGCATCTACGGAAGGGGCGACGGGTTTTATTCGTAGGTGTTCTACGTTGGAATCTAAACATTAGGTCCTAAAAATAGTTAAGTTAAGATGATTCGTTTTTAGCAAAAAACGCATCCAATAAGATTTTTTTTCCATTGGCGGCGCTAGTTGTGGGTTACCTTAAGTTCCCAGGTTTGAATAATTCGAGACTGTAGAAGCAAGACCAGTTACTGTTAAAAATAACCGTCTAGTTTCCTCCGAAGTTGCCGCGCCGCGCGTTACGCAGATTTTCACTGTATAGAAGACACATATTTTTTTGTTATTGCGACGCGAAGCGCAGCGACTTCAGAGCGAACTAGATGTTTGGCGCGACTAGCGCCTCTATTCTCTAAAAAAATCCACTCAACCTACGAGCGTCGAAACACTCGAAAATGGCCCTTATTGAAATGAACAATATTTTTTTTTACATTTAAAAACGGTTATTTTTACGGTGGATATTTTAGATAATACAGGGTCTGTACACAATAACGCAAATCACTCACCCGTAGTACGGTTGCAGTCCGTAGCTGTATATCTCCCATAGGACGACCCCGTAAGACCAGATGTCGCTCTCGGCGGTGAATTTGCCATACAGTATGGACTCCGGCGGCATCCATCTCACTGGGAGCAGACTCTTCGACTGCACCTGCAACGAAATTGTGATAACTTATTATTTTGCTAGGCCTGACTCCTGGATCGTGTACCAAATGTCGTCTTCCGTCGTCGAACGAAGGTTGACGATATAGGGGGGTTACCCTGGACGCTATTGCGATCAAATTGAAAAAGTTTTAAAATTAATTTCTCTTTGATTTTAAATACTTTTTAATGTTTGTTTATTCAAAGGTAAGGCTGTTTTATTCAATAAAAACACAAAATGCGCCTTAATTTGTAAAATATTAAATTTTGTGAATTGCGCCATATTGCGGCCGAATTGGAAAAATTCAAGGGTAGAGGGGCTGACCATGCGGGCGGTGGACAAGAACATTGGCGTCAGAAGGAAGACCAGCAGCCCCATGAAAATTTTGACTCATTCACTCACGTACCAAATTTAATGACCCTCCGACCAACGTTACTCAAGTTATCGTCGAACTAACATACAATCGCCGGATTGCTCAAGAAGACTCTGAGAACTTCCCTCGTTTCGCTCGCTCGTTCAATGAAGCGCGAGTTTACTGTACGTCGAGGTTCATGAACCAACTCACCCGGTAGTAGTCGGAGCTGTAAATATCCCTTGAGAGGCCGAAGTCCAAAATCTTGACCACTAGTGATTGGAGTAGTTATAGGCCGAAGTCAGAGCGGGAGCGGCGTTGGCGATCTGCCCAGTGCCCACCCCTTTACTAACTAAGGCCTTTGGATCTATAGCAGATCATTTATACAGCGTCAAGTGGCTTCTACACTCACACTAGATGAGTGAAGCGATCGCTGGGACGCTGCAATGCCTGGGGCATGTCACCCTTTTAATTCTGCACAAAAAAACATTCTAAAAGCCTCGCCCGATAGTAGTCGGGGCTGTAAATGTAATAGAGAAGCCAAAGTCCGAGATCTTCACCACGAAGTCTTCTTGACCTATAGCAGATGATTTATACAGCGTCAAGTGGCTTCTCCATTCACACTAGTGTAGTGAAGCATGCCTAGCAGGTTCCCTGTCCAATGAATCGCATGTGATACACAGGACAGTTTTTGTACCAACACAGACAAGTTCATGAATCAAATATGAACAAAAGTAGTAGCCACTTTGCAGGATTCTTTCGGTTGGACGTGGCATGGTTAGCATTTTTTTGTATGGGGACGTACAAAGTACATTGTCTTCTGAAGAAAAATAAATGTGACCATCACGCTCGTGGATATGTGTGTCACGTATTTTTTTACGTTTTTTCACGTCATAAATACATCTGTGCGACCATAATATACTATTTACCTTCTAAATACCTGAGACAAGCCAAATTGAGGAAAAAAGCGTTGGACATTTCGGAAGAAAAACATGTGTTGTATGGGAACAGGGAACCTGCTAGGGCGCGTCACCCCTTAACGATGTCTAATTCTGCACAAAAACATTCAAGAAACCGTAAAAAATCTCACCCGGTAGTAGTCGGAGCTGTAAATGTCCCTCGAGAGGCCGAAGTCCGAGATCTTCACCACGAAGTCGTCGGACACGAGACAGTTGCGCGCGGCCAAGTCGCGGTGGACGTAGTGGTGCGACGCGAGGTAGTGCATGCCCGAGGCTATGTTGATCGAGATGTTCAGCAGACGCATGGGCGGTAGACCTTCGAATAAATAAAAGATAATACTCAAAAACGCATAACTTCTTCGAAGTGGAAGTGGGCAGGACACCTGGCTAGACGTAAAGACCTTTGAATAGATAAAAGATAATAATTAAAAACGCATAACTTCTTTGAGGTGGAAGTGGGCAGGACACCTGGCTAGACGTAACGATGGCAGATGGACAATTGCGGAATGGCGACCCCGAGAGGGGAAGAGATCGGTTGGCAGACCACCATCCAGATGGTCCGACGACAAAGCCCAAGTTGCCGGAAAACAGTGGTTGCGCCTGGCACAGGATCGTGAGAGATGGTGTGAGCATGAGGAGGCCTTTACTCCCAAGTAGGGGTGATGATTTAAAAAAATCGTCACCGACTTTGTCCTCGGCAGACCGGGACGACCTCACAACCTTTTTGCCGGGGTGGCAAGAGGCGGCCTATGATATTGAGGAGTGGAGGAAAAAAGGGGAGGCCCTTGCCCAGCGGTGGGTTTGGATGCTTCATAGAAGGGAATCTTTATTATTACTGCGGCTGCGAATGCCGTTGCGACTGTGGCTGCGAATGTGACTGCGACTGTGTCTGCGTCTGCTGCTGCGGCTGCGACTGTGACTGCGACTGCGACTGTGGCTACGACTGCGGCACTTGAACATCAGTGATACCTTTCCCCGCGGGTGGCGCGCGCCCCATGAGGAACTCGTTCAGGTCCCCCCGCGCCATGAACTCGAACAGCATGCAGAGCGGCTCCTCGCGCAGAGCCACGCCCACGATGCACACGATGTTCTCTCGAATAAACTCGAACAGCATGCAGAACCCCGGGCGCAAAATTACCTCCTCTGTAACTAACTGTACTACTTAAAGTAAACTATCGAGACTGTGGCTGTAACTGTGGCTGTAACTGCGGCTGCGTCTGTGACTGTGACTGCGTCTGCGACTGTGGCTGCGACTGTGACTGTGGCTGCGACTGTGGCTGCGACTGCGTCTGCGGCAGCGTCTTCGGCTGCGACTGCGACTGCTCCTGCGACTGTGGTTGCGGCTGCGGCACTGTCATAGTCTCACACAGTGACACGTAGGTAAAGTACCTTTTCCCGCGGGTGGCGCGCGCCCCATAAGGAACTCGTGCAGGTCCCCCCGCGCCATGAACTCGAACAGCATACAGAGCGGCTCCTCGCGCAGAGCCACGCCCACGATGCACACGATGTTCTCGTGACGCAGCTCCGAGATCAGGTCGATCTCACGCCGGAAGTCCTGAGGAGTTGGATAGATAGATTAGCCATTTCAGCCTTGAGTGAGCGAAATTGCCACAAAATGTGTAAACAAAGTCGGGTTAGTTACACCATCTATAACTCGATGCTTTTGTCTAAAACCATGTCCCAGGCACTGCAGCGTCCAAGTGGTCCCTTCACTCATCTAGTGTGAGTGAAGATGCCACTGGACGCTATATAAATGATCTCTTTAAGTTTTCATAACGCAAGAACGGCTGGACCGATTTTCATGATCTTTGATTGGTTGGATTTGTCTCCATTCCACATAGCAGAAAATCACAAAAGAAAAAAATTGTCTGCGCGTGCGAAGTCGCTGGCAAAGGCTAGTCATGTATAAACATCTGTAATAAATGCAAATAAGTGAAAGTCGACTACACAGATGCTGTAAAATCATAAAAATAAATGATTGAATTTATACAGTTCAATGAAACAAAGTTTGCAACTAAGCAAAAGCAAGTATTTGTATTTGGAGGAGGTGATACTCATTGAATGCACTAAATTAAGTGCATCTCTAGCATTGGAGGCTCGCTGATAGCTCTTTACGTTAAATTAAAGTATTGATAAGTAGGTTTTATTTACCTGTTGAGTCTTCGACGAAGCGTTTTCCTTCAGAGCCTTAACAGCGACATACTGTGTTTCGCCGCCTAACTTCAGAGCCCCTTTGTACACCTTCCCGAAAGCCCCTTCACCTAGTTCTTCCAAAAACTTTATTTGCGATAAAGAATACTGAGGGACCCGCAGGGCTCCGTTCCCACGCACCAGACGCTGGCCGCCCAGGTGGGGCTGATTATTCACATTCTGGTTGTTCAACAACTCATTCATTTCAATAGGCGAATTCAATCTCGAATTCCCATAGATATTCTTGTCTGCGTTAGGAAGGTTAATGTCTCTTATCGCAGCTGGACCGTTCTTATTTTTATTCCTAAAGCAGATGCAAACAACGAACCCTATTATTGTCAAGGACATTAGCAAGAACACTATGACAATGTATATCCAGATCTTATGTGCACATTTCGGTATATCGCAAAGAACTTTGTCTCGTTTGCCCCCTTTTTCTACGATGCACCAGGGCTGGGACTCGACGCCTCCGGGGTTCCTGCAGTAGTTGTGGCCGACCAGCTCTGGATGATCAGCTATTTTGACGTGCCATTGCTTGGACCATTCCAAGCAAGTCTTTCCGTCGGCAGCAATACTAGTACTACCCAGATAGCCACCACCATTCTCCCAGTAGCATTCCTCGTCAGAGACCATGATTGCTCCGATAACAATTTTCAGACAGTCTGGGTCGTCTTCGGGCAACTTGGGGCA
Source organism: Zelleria hepariella (assembly GCA_949319315.1). Taxonomy (NCBI): domain Eukaryota; kingdom Metazoa; phylum Arthropoda; class Insecta; order Lepidoptera; family Yponomeutidae; genus Zelleria; species Zelleria hepariella. The sequence continues at coordinate 13,827,703 of OX439389.1, read as the reverse complement.
CTCTTCTAACGTCAGCTGCTGCCCGATGTGTGGGTGTCTTTTAGCAATAGCATACTCTGTCTGGCACAGTTCATTCTCCAATATCTCGCAATCTTGTTTGCAGACTCTCCTTAGGATCGTGGCATTGTAACGGTAGTCGAACTTCTCTGCACTGAAGGTTTTGATCTCAGGTTTCAAATGTGCTGGCAGCCCATCTTGTGGCAAGTTTTCAAATACAATTTTTGGTTCATCGTCATTATTGTTTTGCATTTCGAACTGCTGATGTGCTATCATCTCTTTGGCTTCACGCATGAATATCTCATTCGTAGTGAGAGGGTCTCTACAGATAGGGAATGTGGAGTAACACAGGCTTGGCAAGGCATAGCCTTCACAGTTGGAACTTATGTCATTTGAGTATTTGGTCACTTGAAGGGCTTTCAAAAGTTTTTCTTCTATAGTTTCTTGTGTAGTGCCGTAGGGAATGTAGACAAAGTGTCCTTTTAAGTGTGAGCCACACACTCGTCCAACATATTCTTGGCATATTGGCTCCGGTGTCTTGGGCACGGCTGTAGTTTTAGCAGCTAACTTTGTGGAACTAGTTTTCATGTCTTCTAAACTGACAGCTGCTGTTGTATTGCTGCCAGCAGCCTTATTCTCAGGGGAGTCCGGGAATAAAGATGCATAGGTGGGTACCTCTTCTAGGTTCTCAATGCTATCTTCAGCTTCACCAACCACTTGTAGCCTGGTAGTCTGCATTTTCTCGTAATTCTGTTTGATGACACATGTGTAGTTGCCAGTATCAGTTTGATCGAGATTCTTGATCCTCAGATGCGTTCCTATGGTGCCATTTGCTGTGTCAAACTTCGTGGAAATCTTACCTTTAGAACTTTCGGAGAGAGGATGGTCATCTTTCAGCCAATATACTTTAACATTTCTCATAAGAGCCTGTATTATGTGGTCCGGAGGGAGCTCTGTGAGAGAGGTCTCTATCCGCTCTTTGCTCTTTGTATACCTCTCAACCTTCGTAAAGTTCATTATCGCTTCACATTTTAACCTCACGTCGGTTCCGGGTGGCTTTCTTAGAATTAAAGGCAGTGTTTTCGAGAAGTAAATATCAAGCTTTATGTTCCATACCTTTTGCTCTGGGGTCGAGTTCTGCTTTTGTAATGATAATGATTCTAATTTACCGGTTAGGGATGATCGGATTTCACTTGGTAAGATGCATAAAACAATAATTACACAATAGTAATTCATGACTAATGTTTTCCATAACACTTTCACACAATTCACTTCGAAACGGGAAACGGAATATCTTAAACGATAAATGTTTATTATGTATCATTTAATTACGACTATTTCCATTCACAACAATCAGTCCGTTTGTGTAATTTTGCTAGTAAACACAATAAAATAACAACGCGAATGCACAAACTTCAACCATCTTCGGCAAGTGTCGGCCACAGACTAGAAAAAATATGACGCTTGCTTGTTTGCTAATCTGTGATTTATTTGACATTTGTATAGTGTTGCCAGCACAAAATATTAAACTTTCTAAAAAATCTCAGGAAGGTCGGTCGCCAGCAAAAAAGAGCCAACCGAACATTTAAAACTTTATTCAACTAAACTTTACTAAAGTGTAACTTGCAACGTTGTAACTTAGATCGTTATAAAAAATATTCGGCACGAGTTTATGAAGATTGGCAGCGTCATTTCCATAATTTTCGTGATTCAATCCAGTTCCTCTTCTATCTCATCTTTGAGAACCATTCCACCCAAGAGCGATGAATCGGGTGGCAACCATTCGCAGCTAGTGTCTTCGGATGAACACACCTAGAAGAAAAAAACAATGAGTCGTTTTCCATGAAATTTTCGGCGTGTACACATTTTTTGCCGAGGTAAGTAGGTAGGTACAGTTGGCCGCACGCTAGGATACCCCCTTTTGTCCGGTTGGCGCCCTTACGCCGCGCGCGCTGCCATGGGGTATCTGTGACTGTGGCCGACCGTACCTACGCGGCGTGAATGTGGAGAGGCCTAAAGAGTCAACACCACAGGTCAACACCAACCTGTCATTTTTTATATTTCGTAAACGGTTAAACTTACTTGTATTAGGTTCGGTCTCCGAATGAGAACCGAAACTAGTCGGCTGGCCCGACATAATACAAGTAAGTTTAACCGTTTACGAAACACAAAATGTGCAATGCTTACGAAAGTTTACTTAAGGGTAGACGATAGCAACGTGGCGGGAAATTCAAAATGTTCACAGTCTTTTACATTTTGTAGCTAAACTGAGCTATTTTGGTTCAGCGATTTTTCGTTCGCGGCAATAAAATCGTCCCACCTTAAGGCTGGAAGATAGTAGTGTGGCGGGAAATTCAAAATTTTCACAGTTTTTTACATTTTGTAGCTAAACTGAGCTATTTTTGTTCAGCGATTTTTCGTTCGCGAGAATAAAACCGTAGGTATTCTTTTCATTATTGTAAACAACAGAACAAAAATAATTCAGCCGATTATGTGTTCTGGTCTACGACAAGTTTTTTGGGCAGTACCACTGCTTCGTAGACCAGAACACATAATCGGCTGAATTATTGTTGTTCTGTTGTTTACAATAATGAAAATAATACGATTTTATTCTCGCGAACGAAAAATCGCTGAACAAAAATAGTTCAGTTTAGCTACAAAATGTAAAAGTCTGTGAAAATTTTGAATTTCCCGCCAACTTGCTATCGTCCACCCTTAAGTGTAAAAACCAACCTGGCACTTGCAGTTCCGTGCCTCGACGTAGTGGTAGACCTCAGTCCCGGGCTGCACGTTGGGATCGCAGTTCCGTAACTTGGCGGAGGCGTGCGAGCGCTCGCCGTGCACGCACACCGGATGGTGCGACTCCTTGTACGGGAACTGCCAGTCCGATATCTGGAAACAATAAAGGAAATTGAATAAATTTAGCAAAGCCAGCAACCGACCGACCGACAAAAGAATAAAGCAACGAATCTGTCAACAAATAAATCAACGAATCAATAATAATTGATTGATCAATTGATCATCGAATCAATCAACAACCCAATCAATAAATCAATCAAAGAACAATCAACAAAACATTAACCGTTTTGATGATTGTTCTTAATCAATTAACGTAGAGAACGAAAAACTATTCAATCAATGAATGACCGAATTAATCAACGAATCGTAATCTATTCAACAGTTAATCAATATACCAATCAACGAATCAATCACCCACTTATTCACACGGCAGAGTAATAATCCCTACCTCGTAAGACAGGCAGTATCCCCAGCACGACATGATCTTGACCTCGTCCCAGCAGCGGCGCACAGTGGTCGATTTGTACGATTTAGGCGGCCAAAAGTCCATTTCTCAAAGTTAACTTATAACAAAACTAATTGATTCCCGGAAAAATAGACACCCCGACTGCCCAAACCCCACCCCTCCCCAGTTCCTAGAACTGCGTGCGCGCCCCCACAGGTAGTCGGAACTTGATCGTCGCGCAAGCTGTACGCGTTCGTTCTCGACACTCTTAGCGCAACCGGTATTCTAAAGTGAATATTTCATTGGATATTATTCAGTTACAAGTGAAAGTGATGGAAGTCGAAAATTCAGGTAAGCTCCTTCAAATATAATTTAAATTAAGATAAGGAATATCAATATTTAGTGCAGTTACAACGTATCAAAGATCGCCCTTTTTCGTAGAAAATATTATAATTTTTTTATTTTCAATAGTAAAAATGTTGTACTTCCGAGACCGTCCGAGTTAAATTCCTTATGGTTTCTAATAGTATAGCTCTTTGAGCAGATAACCACAAAAAAAATAGCCACCACCTTTGACCACTTCGCGAGAAAAATAATAATTCATTAACTTAGGCAGAAAGTGAGAAAAATTCCTTTTTTGTTTCTTTTGCGTTAAAATTCCTTTTCGTTGTTCTAGGTTCATCAAGTTACTCGGGCATGGAGGTAGTAACTCGCAGATATCTTTTTGATAAGATGATTGAGGAAAACTCTCCATCAATAAACGACAAATTGGAATACTTACAAAATTATTTGTTAGTGTCTTACGGGGACTCCGACGAAGACAAAAAGTATATAAATCATAAATTTTCATATTTTAAAACAGAAATAAAAAAGAGATGGTCCAAAGCACGCAACACGCTAGAAAAATTTCTTATAAGCAATGATGCATGGTTACGTTCGAGATGCCCATAAAAACGCATAATAAGTCAGGACGACCTAGCAAAACATTCAGTGAATGTAGTGAATGAACTAAAAGGAGGAAAACAGAAAAAGTTCGCTCCTCTGTAGGCAAAGAAGTGATAGTTCACGCAGCGCAAGTAATTTTACAAAAAGAAGGACATTCCAAATCAAAGGCACAAGATCCCCTTACGCCTCGGGAGGCACTGCGAATGTGCGTGGACGCTGATTTGACACGAAGTCAATATGAAATTGTGCGAGCAACCAACAGAAGCTTTTACCCGTGCTACGAATTAGTGTCGAAGGCTAAACAGGAATGTTACCCACCCAAAGAGACGCTACGAGTGACCGCTTCCTGTGCTGAAAGTGATCTACAATCTTTGTTAGATCACACCGTCACGCGATTATCAATTTTCCTCGAAGAAGTACTAATGACTCTTACAGAAACTGAGAGAAATTCCTTGCAGATTATCTGCAAATGGGGTTGTGATGGTTCACAACAAGCTCAATACAAACAAAAGTTAATGAATGACGCCGACTCGGATGCAAATATATTTTTGAGCTCATTCGTGCCTCTACAAATTGTTTGCGGCGAAGACAAAACAAAAATGGTTTGGCAAAACCCGACTCCTTCTTCACCACGATATTGCCGCCCGATACGATTCAGATTTATAAAAGAGTCTACAGACATTACAAAAGATGAAATAAATTACGTTCGGGACAGTGTGAAGTCCCTAAAAGCCACGGAATTGGAACTGAATGGGCAAAAATTCTCGGTTAGCCACAGTCTTAAAATGACCATGGTGGACGGCAAAGTTTGCAATGCGGCGACTGACACCAAATCAACGAGTAGATGCTACATATGCGGAGCCACTTCAAAAAACTTTAATGACTTAAGTAAAAAAAACGAAATTCACCCAGAATCGCTTGAATTTGGCCTATCAACTTTACATGCCAGAATTCGATTATTCGAGAGTATTTTACATTTAGCTTATAAATTGCCCGTTGGGAAATACCGTGAAAAAAGAACCAAAGCAGAAAAGATGCTAGAACAACAAAAAAAAAAAAGAGATTCAGCAAAGATTCAGAGAAGAAGTAGGTATCTTGGTAGATATGCCAAAATGTAATTTTGGTAACACAAATGACGGCAATACTAGTAGAAGATTTTTTGAAAACCCACATCTGGCTGCTGAAATAACGGGAATAGACTTTAATTTTATTTATAGAATTAAAGTTATTTTGGAAGCCATATCAAGCGGTCACAAAATAGATGTCCCGAAATTTGATGAATACGCCATGGAGACAGCAAAACTGTATGTAGAGTTATATGGTTGGCATTCTATGACTCCGACCATGCATAAAATTTTGGTACATGGTGGAAAAGTTATAGAAAATTCTCTAGTGCCTATTGGTCAACTTTCGGAGGAAGCTGCAGAAGCTCGTAATAAGCACTTTCGCTCATACCGTCTAAACTTTGCTCGAAAGTTTTCACGCGAAGACTGTAACCTTGATATTTATCACAGGTTACTCTTGACATCAGATCCACTCATCAGTTCAATGAGAAAAAAAAAGAAGATCCGATCAAAACCATTTTTGCAGGAAACTTTGGAGCTTTTGCTTCCTGCAGAGCCAAATACAAAAGGCACTTGTGATAAATGCATGGAAAGTGACGGTGAGGAAGAATTGTCTTTTAAAGAGTAACATAACAATTTGTATGTTAAACTTTCATAAAATATTGTCTTATTGTTTATGATTCGGTACCTAACATTGTAAGTAACATTTAGTATAATAATGTGGTAATAACTGTTGACCATTTAATTTTAGTGTATACTGTATTTTTTTGTCATCCATATTTTATTTTCAATTTAAATAGGCATGCAGACTGTAGAGAATAAACATTTTTTTTTATGTACGGCCGTCTTTTACTTAACAAATTGTGATAATTCTTAACCCAAATATCAAAAACTACTAAGCCGATTTCGATAATTCAAATGAACTCAAAATATATATTTTACACCAAAGGGAGATTTAAAGAAAATTTAAAAACATTGGCGCTATTTACAAAAATATTTTCACAGAAATGTTTTTTTGTATAGAAAAATACGCTTTCAATGAAACGAATAGGGATAAACATATATATTCACTCTAAAATACCAGATTAGCATTTGTTGTCGTATTTATTACTGAAATAAAGCATAAAATAGTTTTGGCCGCCTAAATCGTACAAATCGACCACTGTGCGGCGGCCGTTCATGTCTGTGTGCATGGCCTTGTGGCTGTAGTGGTGCAGCTTGCACTTGGAGCTGGCTGAGGAGCCACCCTGGAGCAGGAGGGACCACGCCGGAGCTAAGAGCTCATTCACTCACTCACTCACTCAGAAATAAACAAAACGGTAGATTCTCCTGGAGGTGACCCCCAGCGCGATTAAGTTGGCACGAGTCTCGGAGCGCGACGTGTGTGACGCTTTCGACACGAGAGAAGAAGAAGACTCAGAAATCCAATAAATCAATGAATCAATAAAGAAATGAATCAATGAATTAATGAATCCATGAATCAATTAACAATTAATCAATTAATACATTAATCAATAATTAAATAAATCAATCAATCAATCAAACAATAAATCAGTGACGCAGCCACTCAGTCGGCCAGTCAGTCAGTACCTAAGTCAATAATGCCCCTCGTACCAGTCGTACCTCGTAAGACAGGCAGTACCCCCAGCACGACATGATCTTGACTTCGTCCCAGCAGCGGCGGCCATTCATGTCGGTCTGCATGGCCTTGTGGCTGTAGTGGTGCAGCTTGCACTTGGAGCTGGCTGTGGAGCCACCCTGGAGCAGGAGGGACCACGCCGGAGCTAGGAGCTCACTCACTCACTCACTCAGAAATAAACAAAACGGTAGATTCTCCTGGAGGTGACCCCCAGCGCGATTAAGTTGGCACGAGTCTCGGAGCGCGACGTGTGTGACGCTTTCGACACGAGAGAAGAAGAAGACTCAGAAATCCAATCAATCAAAGAATCAATAAAGAAATGAATCAATGAATTAATGAATCCATGGATCAATTAACAATTAATCAATTAATACATTAATCAATAATTAAATCAATCAATCAATCAATCAAACAATAAATCAGTGACGCAGCCACTCAGTCGGCCAGTCAGTCAGTACCTAAGTCAATAATGCCCCTCGTACCAGTCGTACGTACCTCGTAAGACAGGCAGTACCCCCAGCACGACATGATCTTGACCTCGTCCTTGCAGCGGCGGCCGTTCATGTCTGTCTGCATGGCCTTGTTGCTGTAGTGGCGCAGCTTGCACTTGGAGCGGGCTGTGGAGCCACCCTGGAGCAGGAGGGACCACGCCGGAGCTAAGATCTCATTCACTTACTCACTCACTCAGAAATAAACAAAACGGTAGATTCTCCTGGAGGTGACCCCCAGCGCGATTAAGTTGGCACGAGTCTCGGAGCGCGACGTGTGTGACGCTTTCGACACGAGAGAAGAAGTAGACTCAGAAATCCAATCAATCAATGAATCAATAAAGAAATGAATCAATGAATTAATGAATCCATGAATCAATTAACAATTAATCAATTAATACATTAATCAATAATTAAATAAATAAATCAATCAAACAAACAATAAATCAGTGACGCAGCCACTCAGTCGGCTAGTCAGTCAGTACCTAATAGTCAATGATGCCCCTCGTACCAGTCGTACCTCGTAAGACAGGCAGTACCCCCAGCACGACATGATCTTGACCTCGTCCCAGCAGCGGCGGCCGTTCATGTCTGTGTGCATGGCCTTGTGGCTGCAGTGGTGCAACTTGCACTTTGAGCTGGCTGTGGAGCCACCCTGGAGCAGGAGGGACCACGCCGCAGCTAGGTGCTAGGAGCTCACTCACTCACTCAAACACTCAATCAATCAATCAATACATTAACAGTGAATCAATGAATCAATAACTCGATTAATAAATGAATCAATAAGTCAATGAATCAATTAACCAATCAATCAATCAATCACAAAATCACAATCAATCAATGAATCAATGACACAGCCACTCAGTCGGCCAGTAAGTCAATAATGCCCCTCGTACCTCGTAAGACAGGCAGTATCCCCAACACGACATGATCTTGACCTCGTCCCAGCAGCGGCGGCCGTTCATGTCTGTCTGCATGGCCTTGTGGCTGTAGTGGCGCAGCTTGCACTTGGAGCTGGCTGAGGAGCCACCCTGGAGCAGGAGGGACCACGCCAGCAGCGTCAGGACCGGTGACATCCTGGGGTTGAGGGGGTGGTTTGGGTTAAAGGGCTTGACTCGAAAACAACGGGACCGACTTAATTCTTGCACTGTGATTTGGAAAGAAAATAGGAAGGCTGGTTAAGGTGCTTTATATTTTGAGAAAGGAAGAAATCCTAAATCACGCCTGCCATATTGCTTATAGCAAATTTGCAGTGGTGGTACCGTACGGAACCCTCAGTGAGTCAGTGTGCAAGTGCGACTCGCTTTTGCATTTTGCACGCTTTTGCAGTGTCGGTGAACCGATGCACTATAAGAGTATTGAATTGTGCTCAATAGGTTACACAACCCCACGCCCTTAATGCCCCTAAAGGGGAAGCAGTGGCACCAACTCATTTAAATAAGCCCCCCAGATGTTTTTCCGGGTTGTTCCGTTCGTCTGTCAAGAACTCTACACCCACACTATCACACCACACATCATAACTATTCATAACCAAGTGTCCGTCCGTCCAGTACGCGATTTTCTCACGATGTTTTCCTACACACTTTTGCACTAGCACTAGGTAGTCTGTTAATAGAATAGGTAGTTACTCAAGGCTCAACCTGAACTTATGACAAAATTTTATAACCACTTTTTGTTTTTTCTAAAGGACTAACCCGTGCTAGGGAATTTCGACGGTTACTTGACTCGGTAGCTCAATTGGTAGAGCGCCTGCACGGTATGCGAGAGGTTGCGGGTTCAAGTCCTGTCCCGAGTGAATTTTTTTTTAATCTTATTATAAATGTTTAAAGTTTTTTTTTTTTTTTATATAAAAAAAACTCTACCTTTGAGCCAGCAACGCCATGGTCAGTGTGACGACCTACTGGATCGCAACATAGCACTTATAAGGGACTGGCTGGACGTCAGAGCATTTCTCTCAGGCCAGTTCACAATGTGACAATGGCGTCCGACCCATTACCTTCGCGATTGCATCGTAAGGTCCTCCACACACGAGCGTTTTTATTAACACGCTTTTATAAGCTTGGCCTGTATGTATTTATGTATGTATGTATGTATGTATGTATGTAACGGAATCTTTGAGCATAATTTTGACCAATTTCCAGAAGTCTGATTAATTTGAAACTTTGCATACGTATCAAGGACCGATGACAATGCAATAATTTGATAACAGTTTCCCATTATACCCTTACAGTGCCATTATACAGGGTGCATTTTTGCGACGGCGCAGTAAGGGCAGGTACCTTAACCGTTATAGTTACAGGAAAACGTTCTTAGGAGACCTTTTATAACTTTTTGAGATATTATGAACTGCATTCACAGATTTTGGAAAAAAATGTACGTTCAGCAAAAAAATGCTAAAATACCAAAAAAAAATTTTTTAAGCCATTGATTCTTTTTCATGTAGGGATCAAAAGACTCTAAGAAGCCAACTGAGGCTTGAGTACTAGAAATGTCAGAAATTTACAAAAAAATGATAAATCGAACTAAAAAATTAAAAAGAAATAACAGTTTAAAAAAACTAAAAAACTCGCTTTTATAGCTAACCGAACTAAAAAGTTGAAAATATTTTTTATTTACAAAGAGTTTAAAATTATAATAAACTTTTAGTTATTAACAGAATAATACAATTCAGAGTATAAAAAGCGAGGGGTGCATCTCATACGAGTAGATAGTTTCCAATAGAATGATTGTAACATTTAATATATCAAGCACCCCACGCTTTTTACTCTGAATTGTATTATTCTGTTAATAACTTAAATTTTATTATAATTTTAAACTCTTTGTAATTAAAAATTATTTTCAACTTTTTAGTTCGGTTAGCTATAAAAGCGTGTTTTTTTTAGTTTTTTTAAACTGTTATTTTTTTTATCCACAACAATGCAGGGGGAAAACCATGGGCGCCAGCAGCAGGACGCAAGGGGGTGCACTTGCGCCCCCCTGGCAGTAAAGTTTTTTTTAAAATCAATATTATTAAGTGACTTACTGTTTGAATAAAAACTGAAGGCATCTCGATCTAGGTTGCTGTACAATTATCATTATCTTCTTCGTTCTCTTTATCTTGGTGAAATATCGGGCGCGCGTTTGTCCTGTCTACCTAACTATCTAGCAAAATATGGAAGATGACAACAAGTACCTACTTCCGTGAATGAACGTTTTATCAAGAAGGGGGCGGCTGGTATAGGGCGGCCAAGACTGAAAAACCACCTCTGTACGTGCAGCATGGTAAGCCCGAGATAGGCCCTTCTCTATGCAAAACTGTCAACTTGTCGGTCGGGCTCGAGTTGGCTCTACGCCAACATGGCGATGGAGACAAAAAAACAACATTTTTATTAAAAATGGCAATATGTATTTTCTGCTCGACATGACCCTAATCTATTGCCATCTCGAGTCCCGCCTGCCATGCTCGCACAATAGACATATTATGGCACGTCTGTCACTCGAGTTCGAGAGTGTCAAAACGACCATGCTAAGCATACTGGATGCAGATGAAATTAATCTTAGCGGCGCCCATGGGGTAAACTGTGTCGCCCGACGTCCGTGCCGCCCGACGACGGGTCACTAAAGCTCCCGCGAGAATGTGAGCGCGCGGTTTCGATCGGGAATTTTTTTCAGGCTGTCATGTGTTTAAAAAAACGCCCGTATGGAGGGACAATAAATGCCTGGATAAAAACGGCGAGGAAAGGCTCGACGTGATCTTTTGAATATTCATCCGTTAAATGATAATTCGCTTTTCTTAAAAAAAGACTAAACGGAGCTCTGAGAAGGTTTGAAACATCTCATGAATGAAAATTCAGTTTACTTAGCTCCCTCCCGCCAGGGGTATCTACCTATGGTAGGTAATCGTATGAGGTAGGGGAGACCTAGGAGAGTTGTAACAGAGGGGAGTTGTAACATAGCCGATTTCTCAAAATCTATGGCTTTCAGTGAGCTGGTAACACCATACGTTTGTTTTTTTTTGACACGTCACTACATGTTAGTCAGTGACAGCAGTCCCCGGGAAGCGGTTTGGTTATTACGACACTTGTGCCTCAAAAATCGACAAAAGTACGTTTTTGCCCAAAATTTTGCCAGCGTGTCATTCTATTTGTTAATCGTTTGTGTGGATATGACATATTTCTTTAAACGCAGCGGCTCTTTAAGATTCATATTGAAATAGGCTTTCTTCGGTTACGCTTCATGTTTTGAGGTTAGAAAGCATAATTAAAAGCAAGTCAGAATTTTAGCATCCGAGGTGAGTTGTAACAGCATGTTACAACTCACCTCGCTTTTTTCTTTTTTAACATATTAACGCATTTTGTTATTCTTATTATACAGGGTGTCCCAAAAAATATTGTCAAGCGAAAGTCCAGAGATCTAGAGCACCTCTAGGGGTAACCGAATCACCCCCATGTATGTTCAGCGATTTTTTGACGTTTAGAAGTTATGAGGCTTGCCTAGCATTGGTTTTTATTTTTTAACTTTTTTTTGTACTTACCTTTTTAATATTATTTTTTCTTTATTGGGGTCTTAGATAACTAGTCTATCACCAAAAAAATAATTATCAGCTTTAAACGTGTTAAAAATACCGCAATTTTAATCCAAAGTTCAAAAATGCCGTTTTAGAGAAAACATCATCGAATAAGTTAGTATGGGGAGAAAAAAAAGTAGGGGCTTGAAGGATTTTTAAATGATTTCAAAAACTTTCCTACAACCTGAACCTTCAGAATAGCACCAAAAATATGGCACTTTATGGGCCTTTTATTCGAGTAATTAGCGATCAAAGTTGAAAAACCGGAATCGTGATAAATGTAATTTAGATCGTTTTTCTTTTATTTTTGTTGATTGTGATAAAAATAACTGTAGAAAAGCTTTATGTCGACTGTCAGTATGATCTGCATTAGAAATTCACGAACAAATAATAAAAAAAACTCGACATTTTCATTTTTATTTTTTTGTATTTTTTTTCTTTAGTAAATTTTCTGGCTGTAATAATAACTATTGATAACAAGGATTAAAGTTGATTTTTCACAACTAAAGTCGTTTAATTTTTATACCTTTCCTTACATTTTTATAAAAAAACACTTTTGTTTCAACTCACCTTGACCCCTGTTACAACTTACCTCGGTACGAGGAGAGTTGTAACAGTGGGAGTCGTCCTAGTTTTATCGAATTTTTCCTATGTTAAGATCACTTTTTAGTATTGAATAGGCTGAAATTGCATAGACTATAGATCTCGTAATCATCCGTTAAAAACATTTTTAACGTAGCATTTCATTTGGCTGAGATATTCAATGAAATGTAAAAATTGTTACAACCCTCCTCGGTCTCCCCTAGTGGCCACCCCTGGTGTCAGAGTTTTTAGGCCACCCAAAGGGTCTCTGACATGGCTTACCTATATTCTTGTATCTTACTTATTGCCGTAAGTTCAATCCCAGTTCAAACTCAGACCTTAGATTACCTGGGTACCAACTTAGGAAGGTATGGTACCAAGGTACCTTGGGTACATCAGTTCTATTGGATTAAATCCCGATACCCTACATGGGTGGATGTCAATTTGATTATTATTTATGTAGATATTTATTTAAGTAGGTACCTATTTACTTCTTACGTTTAGATACCTACTTTATGCCTACTTTAAGATACAGCGAAGGGTTCAGTCCATTGCAGGTATCTCTACCAGAACACCATTCAAATCGAGGGGCTCGACCAGCCTATTATAGCCTATTATCTGAATAAATAATTAAATAATTATTATTATTAAAGCACATCAGACCCTAACAATCTGGCAAAAAACTTGAAAAAAGCTCTTAAAAGCTTTAGAAGGTATCTCGAACTTGCCAAAATTATGCCGGTAATTAGCCAGGCAAGTCCAAAATATCAGCCGGCAATTAGTATTTGTCAGCAATTTTTATTGCCCGCGTAATTTTAAAGCAAAACGGCGAAGATACGGGATAGGCGCGATATAAATAAACAAGCAAAAGCGCTTACTAAATAAATAACAAGAAGCAACCCAAAAAAGTCATTAAACGCGTTGAGCCGTTACAAATTGGAGCCCGTTCAGAGTTCCGAGAGATGTATGCCGGGACAGATGCGGTTTGGCTAAATCCAAACTTGTTTAATTTGTCACATGCTGTAGGTGTAGTCTTTCGGCTTTAGATTAATCGGCTGTGTAAATCAGGAAGTGGTGATAACTCAGACTGATGGTGAAGGCGCATGGCGGCAGACTGACTCTACCTGCTTGATTGAGGATCAATAACTATGTACATATCTAATTAAATTTAAACTAGTGGTTCGCCCCGAACTATGAACTCGCGTCCCCATGTCTCAGCAACCCCTCGACCGATTTGGCTTATGTTTGAACTTAAAAATTATTTTGGCCTCATTTACCTGCCTACCAAATTTCATGACGACTAACTAAATTTACTCAAGTTATCGTCGAACGAACAGTCATACATACAAACATACATACATACATACATACAAACGTCGGATTGTTCCAGTAGACTCGGAGAACTTCGCTCGCTTCGCTCGCTCGTTCAAAAATCAAATCCCCCGACATTTTAGCTTCAAATTAGAATATCTCATAAACGGGTGAACAAATTTTGATAAAACACAGTCAGCCACACGCTATAATTCGATTGGCGCCCATATGCCGCGCGCGGTAAGAGCTACCTGCTATAAGGTATGATGTATGGCCGACCGTACCTACTTACATCCTTAACATTATAAGAGCATACATATAGGGTGCTCTAGGTAGGTCCATGCCTCGCTGACCTAAACAGCATGGACAAATTAAGCTCGCAGAGATCATGGGTTAGATTAGATGGAGTAAGAAATCGCATTATCTCATTTAGGTAGGCAAGATACTTACAGCAAAGCATAACGAATCCATTCCATGTTAGGCAATGGTCCGCTGATTTCCTAATTCATGCATTCCCATAATCGCCCTCTCATTGCAAATTGGTCGCGCCATTTTTGGATGTTTGGCGCGAGGTAGAGTCCGCGACACCAGCAGATATCCTTTCTTGGCTCTTATACCGTGCTGAATAAGGGCTAATGTGCAATGTTCACGTCGCTCGCGGACTGTGCACTACTGTCTCCGCGGAAGCTGTCGAGATAAATACGAAAGTTTAACAAAAGTTCGCAGACTGTACTGGAAGCACACTTTAGGTCGGCACTTTCTGCAAACCACACAGATGTCCTTCTAGGTAAGTATACAGGGTGTTAAAAGACCGCCAACAAAGCGGGAAACCACGTATTGCCCTCATCATAACGAACATTTTTGCCCACGCAACTATGCCTGGGAAATCAACGGTTTCCGAAATAATGAGGTTCAAAGTCAAAGTTTAAAAAAAAAATTAATTTGGATTCACTACGCCTTGCCGAAACACGTTTCACGTTTTTGCGTTTGCTGGGCGACCCAATCATTAACAAATTGTTAAAAAATAACTTGCTATCAAAATCAATAAAAAAATCTTTATGTTTTTTTAGTGTGGCTATCAAACAAAACGTAGGTACCTATTTCCCTTTCCATCGAAGTTGCATCATTGTTTCGAACTGGAACTTTTCAATCGATCTAGTCTAGACTATATGTTTGGTACCAGGTAGCTACCTACCTACTTAGTTTGCCAATCTAATTATAGGATGTCGCAGTTGCGCCCATTTGCAATCAGACCCAACTCGGTAGATTAGAAGAAAATACACACCGACAGAAGGTCTGCACCAAAAGAACTAGAAAATGTATCTTATTCCAAACTTTCACGAAAGCGAGGCTTCAGGAAATTAACTTACAAACGAAAAGCTACGTACGTAAGTAAAAAAAAAGTTAATAAATAATCCTTTCTTAAGACAGGAAAGCGTCTCAGTACTATGGAACTGGATCTGCTTATCATACATTATACAGGGTGTTACAGAAAGGTCTTGACATACAGAAGGAACACATCAATACGAGTAACTTTAAGTAAGTAAGTAAGTAAGATATTTATTCACAAGATAAAACACAGTACAATGATACTAAGAACTAAAAATACACAAGTAAGCATGTTGGTCACTACGTAAACAAAAGCAAAATAATGCCTTTCACTATGGGACCAACTAAGGGCTCATACAGACGAACGGCACATGCCAACTGCAAGCGTCGACGGCGTAAAAGCGTAAAAACCTGTTGACGGCTGCCGCCGACACGTTGACCGTCCGCCGTTGACGCGCTAACGACTCCCGTCGAATGCCGTCGACGCTTGCAGTTGGCACGTGGTGCTGTTCGTCTGTATGAGCCCTTAGAATATCGAAAAAAAATACTCGTCAAGATGTTAAGCAGTTTCAGTTACGTAATGAGACGTTTTCCTGATACGTCCAGCAGTGGACGAAATAAATGCTGAAGAATAAGAGAAGAAGACATTAGCACAGCGAATTTCGTATTTTTCTGGCGCGCAGTCAGAGGCTGGCCACGGCGTCGCGGGGGCCGTCTCTGCTCCATGATTAAGGTCTCCGAATGGGAACCAAAACTAGTCGGCTATCGCGATAGAAATGTGAGTAAAACTGTTCACAAAATACCAAAGTTATCCTTCTGTTGTACCCAGACTCTCTCCCCTTTATTGCATGTCAGGCGGGTGTTACATGATTCATAAACAAACGACGTGGAAATTATCGAATTCGCAGCTTTTATCCAGCATGAGTCATAGGTACGGTCGGCCACAATCTCAGATACCCCATGGCAGCTCTTACCGCGCGCGGCATCAGGGCGCCAATCGAACAAAAAGGGGTATCTGAGACTGTGGCCGACTGTACTTACCGTGTCTGCACGAAATAATGTTTTAGTTTAGTATAGATAGAGGGGGCTATTTCTCGGGTATCTCGCATTCGACACATCTCGAAGGATCATGTCATTTCGATCTCGACTGCTCCACATCTCTCGAGTCTTAGCCCCCAGATCATTCGAGCTTCCGTTATTCGAGCTTCCGTTTTTCAAGCTTTAGTAGCAGACCCTAATTAAACAAAAACAGTGTTTGTGCAGTGTTATTTAGGTACCTATTTCCGCTACATCACTTAAATATCGTGTGGCGGCTGCCCCGTCATAAAGTGATTGCTAAAAGTCGCAAACTCGCAACCGAGACCTTAGACCCATGGGCGCATGTGCATGGGTAATTTCTCTGCAGTCTTGGCCGCCCTAGGCCAGTAGTAACAGCCTCCCCCTTCTTGAACTATGGATATTGATAATCATAGCACCTAAATACAAAAACGCGCGCGCAGCGCGCCCGAAAATTTAGCGATTTCGGTCTGAAGCAACCTAGAACCTTCAGTTTTTATTCAAACAGTAACAAAAAAAAAACTTGATTTTTCCATGTATTTTTTTTTCTTTTGTGGGATTTTTTTACCCTTGCATCCTGCTGCCGGCGCCCATGCTTAGAACCCAAAAGAGAGTCAAAGCTTTAGAAAGCAAAAAAGAGAGAGAAAAAAAGGAAATAGGCAAAAAAATAAATAAAAGAAAGCATGGACTATTTTGGAGTCTAAACTGGTCGGTCCTTTCAAACGGGGAGGTCCTTTCGGTCCTTTCGCCCGAATCTACCAATGTCACCGCGCTCGCTGTATTAACCCGCCAGCGGGCGTCGTCGGCGCACGTTTACCGTCGCGCTCTCGGACTGAAAGTTTCAGGCGTGCGCGGATAACACTAAGTGGCAAGTGCTTTCTTGTTTGGCTGGTTGAGGGTTGGGCCGAAGAGGAATGGAAATAAACGCGGTGTGAGACTGGCAGGTATGGAAAACCTCTGTTTTTATTTTTACTTTAGGTTCCTACTTTTTGTTTTTATTTTTTACGCATACTCTTTGTTTATTTCAAAGAGTATGCGTAGTGTCTTTTGTTTATTTTAATAGGTATTTTATTATATTTTTATTTGAAAGCAAAACTTTTCTAGCGAGTAATCTTAGATAATCGAACGGTAAGGGCGAAGGGCGCTAATCGAACACAAAGGGGTATCCTAGGGGCCACAGCCGACTGTACCAATGTTTTATCAAAATCGGTTCAGCCGTTTATGAGATAACTATGCTAATTTGAAGCTAAAATGTCGGGGGTATATTTTATTTTATTACTTAGTAGTGAATTAGGGATACTAGGTACCTACTAAAGAAGTTTTTTTTATAAGTAGGTACTTTCTTATTATGTACTTTGGTACACACGACAGCACGTCGACGCTTACACGCTGGCACTCTACTCGGTTACGTTAGGGGCGACTTTATAACAAACGTGTACAGTCTGACGTGCTGTCGTGTGTACTATAAACAACATTGTTTGTTCGTTAGTTCGTACACTGATAGATATTGCGATGAAACTTTAACGTGGTCTCGCCGGGGAGAGCTTTTGCTATACGATGAAAAAAAAAACATTATAAATTAACCTACCTATACCATCATAAATACATGCCTACTACCATTGTTTCTATAAAAAATCACTGTAGGTAATGTGCTCTACAATCGCATCTAGAATATATTTTGACTTTCATTTGAGTTCTTCTCAATAGCCATAAAATAAGAAAGTGTATCAAACGATTTGTAGGCTAGCCTAACTTCCTTTGTTGATGATCTAATCAGATCTAATTAAATTTAGATTCATGCATTTATTTGTAGGTACTTACTTCTTGACACACACAATAATACACCCTTATATCAGAAGCAAAAATACATACAGATTAATACTGTATGTCCTTAAATGTTTTCTAGTACAATAAAGAATATTCTATTCTATTCCATTCTTTAGATTAACAAAAATAATATAAACAAATAAAAACTTAGGGCTAACAAAATATTATGTAGGTACAGATATTATGTATTATGTATGTATCTATGCCCGCCCACATAGGTACACCACAAAACTTTAAATTTTTTTCAGAGACCTATAACTTTATACTGATTCCATGTATTTTGAGGAGGACTGTAAAATAAACGAACCGAAACAATAGAACGGCACGTTCATCGAAACATTTGCTAATAATAAGCACAAAAGTTCGATTTGAAAAATGTAGAGAAACTTCCTGTGACTTCATTTGTTTAGGATTAGAAACGAAACCCACAAAATGAAATGTCTTTTATGAGCTTCTATTTACAGGGGATAATGGCATAAAACTGAAAAATACAATTTACCATTATTTATTTATTATTTACCTAAGTAGGACATTGCGTAGTCGAGAGGATTATACCTAATGCTAGACGGCTACGCAATGTAGGTACGGTTGGCCACAGTCTAGGATACCCCATGGTAGCTCTTACCGCGCGCGGCATAAAGGCGCCAATCGAATAAAAAGGGGTAACTTAGCGTGTGGCTGACTGTACATCGAATTGTCATAGTAAATTGCCGTTGTCAGTTTTATGCAATAGGCCCCAGGTTGTTTCAGAAATGTCCTGTACTAAGTCACATTTTTTCAGAACTGTACGTAACTGAAAACCTAAGATGACAGAGAAAATATAGCGTTTGCTACATCATGCTGTGGATTCGACACTGCCTGAAAATAATCGGACTTATAGTGATAAGTTATATCGGTAAGTGCACACTTAAAAAACACATAGCCACTTCTGTCACTGACTGTATACCCAAATAACACACGACAGCACGTGGGCGCTTACACTTTCGTTGCATAATCACCCGTAACGTAAGTTAATAGAGTGCACGCGTGTAAGCGTCTACGCGCTGTCTTGTGTACACACGACAGCACGTCAGAGTGTACACTTTTGTTATGTAAAGTCACCCGTAACGTAACCGAGTAGAGTGCTAGCGTGTAAGGGTCGACGTGCTGTCTTGTGTACATCCATACAAATAAAATTATAAGTGCAAACTGAGATAACCCATAGCCGCTTCTGTCACTTACCTACTGTACCAATAGTAGGTACCTAGGTACAGTCGGCCACAGTTTCAGATACCCCTTTTTGTTCGATTGGCGCCCTTATGCCGCGCGCGGTAAGAGCTGCCATGGGGTATCTGAGATTGTGGCCGACCGTACCTACAAAAAGTACTACTAAAAGTACTACTCACTTACCTTTACATCGATTGCTGTAAAACCCTTTTACTTTATGACCTTTTTATTGCCACTTCATGACGTAGTTTCGCTCTTTGTCATGTGTAATAGTCAAGATAGTATAATTTACTGCTCTATTACCGTGTCGTAGAGTACCTTGTCGCACGTACGGTCATTTGAATGTGCCTGCGGCTGACCCGACAGAGATATACCTACCCCATACCTAGAGTGTTCCAGCCCCCTTAGCATGCTACCATTTTGCCTACTCTCAACTGTCACCTTAGCCACTATTAACTGTCACCTCAGTAGTGTTAAGTGGCTAAGGTGACAGTTGAGAGTAGGCTAAATGGTAGCGTGCTAAGGGGGCAGGTGTTTAATTTATACTACTCCGTGCAATTTTAGTGGTTTTAAAGCCGAAGGTATTTTGTTGCACTGGTGATTCTGAGTCAAATTACAAAATTTCATTCCAAAACGCGCGAAAAAAAAATTCACTTCTCCATACAAATGGTGTCGACTGGCGATAGCCGTTTGTATTGTGAAAGTGTTTTTTTTTTCGCTCGTTTTGAAGTAAAATTTTGGAATTTGGCTCAGAATCACGAGTGAAACTAAATACCTTCGGCTTTAAAACCATTAAAATTCCACGGTGTATAAGTACACACGACAGCACGTCGACCTTTACATACTAGCACTCTACTCGGTTACGTTACGGGCGACTTTACAACAAAAGTGTACAGTCTGACGTGCTGTCGTGTGTACCTATATCATTGTACTCTTACATAATCGGGCTGTTCAAAACGTGGCTGACAATACTGGGACGTACACACGACAGCACGTCAGAGTGTACACTTTTGCTGTAAAGTCGCCCCTAACGTAAAACTGAGTAGAGTGCCAGCGTGTAAGGGTCGACGTGCTGGCACTCACTTGTTTCTCACCTATTTTAAATCGACTTCAAAAAAGGAGAAGGTGTAGCTCTAGGATACCACATGGTAGCTCTTACCGCGGCAAAAAAAGGGTTATATTAGCGTGTGGCCGACTGTACCTAAGTCTAAGTATAAAATCTAAAGGCATTTCAATTCAAGTCACGCGCTCTCGAAGATGAAGATCGACATAAACTTTCGCATTGCAATGTTCTTTGCATTTCTCGTCCCAGCTCCACATGACGTGGACTTTTCGAAGACTTTAAAACAGAACCACAAATGCGTTCTAACAGAAGTTGCGATCCAAAGCATTAGTTGCTAAGATGTTTTGCTAGAAGCAACGTTTATCGTAGACAGCTTATACCTAGACAACATGTTACTACCCATATTTTCGTCTTTACCCTGATGAGCAATTAATTAGGTTGAAAGTGCTTAGTAGATAGGTTTGTCTATTAGTCAATCAACCTGGGTAGGTACAGCACGCACAATATCACGTAAATAAACCTTTACATTTTCGTTGCAAAGTCGCCTGTAACGTAACTGAATAGGGTGCAAGCGTGTTAGGATCGACGTGCTGTCGACCGTCGAGCAAAGTTCTCCGAGTCTATAGGTACCTGTTGTACACACGACATCACGTCGACCTTTACACGCTAGCACTCTACTCAGTTACGTTACAGGTGACTTTACAACAAAAGTGTACAGTCTGACGTGCTGTCGTATGTACAAGAGAGCGAAGTGACAAACTTGAAATCAGCTCCGTATTCTATTCTTACAATGCGTGCACCGAAAGACTTGACCGCGCCATCCACACTCCGCGCCCCCAACTACGACTGGCCAGTAAGAGGACTTCCGTACCCGCGGGAGCTCCTCGAGCTGCAAGACTCCAGCAGCTCGGAGCCCCACTGACCACCATCGCAACGATTGCACACCCAAGACCCGGGGGCTGATGCCTCCGGAGAAGACGCACGGGACAAGAGTGTAACTCAAAACCCGCACCTACTACTGCGCGGCCAAGCAGCAGTAGCAGACGACCACTGATGATGCCACACTCATTCCCCGATGACGCCCGGTCCCGTCCCGCGCTCAAACCTCATACCGCTAAAGAGACCTATAAATCGTCTACCGCGAAAGTAAAAAAAAACACGTGTTATGAAGTCTCATCTTTCGTGGCGCTAGTGAGACATGAAATTGAGGGACAATGGTCTCACTTTGCTAGGCAAGACAAAATATAGGCACAAAACTGAATGCATCAAACAAAACTACCGCTAAATGTCCTAGATGACAAATCGCAGTATAAAGAGGAAGCTAAAAAAAAATCTTACATCTTCTTCCCTTTCCAGAAGCCGCGCGCTGTCTGGAGCTCCTGGAGCTGCACGTGCCGAGCAACGTGCCGCTTGGCGCGCGCGCCGCGCTGACGTGCCGCTGGGCGCTGGCGCCGCACGACGTGCTCTACTCGGTCAAGTGGTACTGTTGAAAACCTTAGTTAGGGTCTGTGAATTCGTTGTTTTCGATATTAGCTGGGTACTGACTGGGCGAGCCGCCTCGCTAGGCAGGCGTTCGTCCAACGTAAACAGATGTAGATACCGTTACGCCTTGTCACAAGGCAGACGCGAGGCCTGGTAACGTCAGAGGAGCGCTTGCCCCGCGAAAACGCTCGGCCAGTCAGTACCCGGCCATTGACAGTCTCTTTGAACTTGTAGTAAAACAATTATATTTAGCAGCAAACACACTAGAATCGTCGGACAAGAAGGTAGTTCAGAGTTGCCAACATGGCCACCAAGAATATTTTAATGTTGGCACTATTTCCAACAGGTACAAGGACGGACGCGAGTTCTTCCGGCACGTGCCGCGTGACCTGGAGCCAAGGAGGAAGTTCCCGCTGCCCGGCGTCGATGTCGAGGTAAAGTCTCGCCAGAAATCTGGATGTCATAAACATCGTTTCACCGATGCCAGCAATAATGGCTTCGGCGCAGTATTATAGTTTGAAACGCTGGGCCAAGTGCCGTTACCAAGTTGTACGAGTAGGTGCGATTAGCAACAGGCACCAAAATACCCTTATTGCGCGCGGCATAAAGTGCGTCAATCGACCTGTAGTGGCTTATAGCTTATAGGTTCAAGCCACTAAAAAACCCCGAAAATACCCAGAAAAAACATTTAAAAACACCTCGCTGATTTTATCCAACGAGATCTTATCCTTATCGGTTTTGTAAAACAAACTAACATATTTAGGTACCTGTTCCTTCCAGAAGGCGGATGCGTCGGGCTCCACACTAACCCTGGCCCCAGCTGTCCTGGAGACGGGCGGGCGATACCGCTGCGAGGTGTCGGGGGAGCGACCCCTCTTCCACACCGTGTCAGACCACTCAGACATGCTGGTCGTTGGTAAGAACTCCTTCTGTAACTACAGGGTGCACTCTAAGTCGATAGCGGAACTTTAAGTAGGCTGTCTACGGATCAATACAATACAAACCACATGTACTAGGTGGCGACAAAAAAATGAGCGAAAAAAATATCAGCTGTTTCATACATTTGGCGTAGTACTCCTAGGAAAACTGGTTTGTATTGATCAGTAGACAGCCTACTTAAAGTTCCGCTATCGAATTAGAGTGCACCCTGTATAGCTCTGACCCTGGGTTTTCTCTAACTCAGCTCTGGGTCCAATCTGGCTGTGGGTCCACTTCGACCCTAGATCCCGATTGCCCCAAGAATCCACTTTGACCCTAAATTCGCTTTGACCCTGCGTCCACTCTCACCCTGGGTCCACTCTGACCCTGGGTCTACTGTCACACATGTTCAACTCAGACCCGGGGTCCAATCACCATGGGTTAACTCTGACCCTAGGTCGTTTCTCACCCTGGGTCAACTATGACCCTGGGTCATCTTTGACCCTGAGTCCATCATAACCCTGGGTCCATCATGACCCTAAACCAAGTAAATAAAACCAAGTTCATTGTTTCCCTCAGCGCTGCCGCCCACTGGACCAGTCATAGCGGGCCTACGCTCGCACTACGCGGCAGGAGACCGCATCCAGGCGTCTTGCACATCGGGGCCGTCGCGGCCTGCCACTACCCTGGCCTGGTTCGTCAACGGAGAACCTGCGTCGACGTCTACTGTATCACGACAGCAGGAAACCAGAGATGTTGAGGGTCTGGTCTCCAGTAAACTGCAGATCGACTTTGAGGTCTCGGAGGAGGATTTCAAAGACGGCGCGCGTGTTAAAGTTAAGGTTAGCAAGTTAGCATACTACATTTCTGGTGACCATATCCAAGGGGCCTGAAGTTAATGGCATGCTTCCTCAATGGAGAGCCTGCGTCATCGTCTGCTGTATATATATCACGTCAGCGATACCAGGGATCTTTGAGGATTTGGTAGCCTGTAGTCTGCAGATGGACTTTGAGCTCTCGAAGGAGGATTTCAAAGACGGAGCGTTTGCTTAGAATGCTAAGTTAAGTTTAGAATGCTAACCACATCCAGGTCCACGTTGATTCACGTGCTAGTGGCACGGCTGTCGATAAGGTGAGCCTTTTTTAGTTGCGCGCGAAGAATATGGCCACTTCTACAGCGTTGAGTGACGCTTCGATGCTACGAAATTTTTCGTAGCATCCTTCGTAGTTCGCTGTTCGTAGCACATTAAACATTCGTAGCACGTAAAGTTATTTACGCTCATTTGTGCATAAATTAAATTCACTCGACAAATATTTTGTAGTATAGTGAAATTACATATGTCAGTAGAGTGTCACTAAACGCAGCGCCATCATTGCTGTTACTGTACTTTTCCAAAATGTTTTGTGTTTAAAATTTGCAGTGTCTCGCAAATCTGGGGTCCGTGTACTGGAAGAGCAACGAGGAGAGCTTCCAGAGGCTTCGGGTGCCGGCGTACCACGGCATCGACGTCGAGCGACTCAAGATGGAAGGCCTGACGGAACCCTCAGTAGACCGTAACTCAGGAGATAATTGGCATGTGAGCGGTGTGCTTTTGTTTTGTTTTTTTGTGACACGCTTTCTTGCGTAGGCTTGCTAAACTACGGGTGATATAAACTTAATTAAAATAATAAAACTTAAAATTAACATATAAAAAGATTTATTATTTTTGACCCAGGTGCCACGTAGGCACCGCTCCATGGATGAGCAGCCATATAAAACAAAGCGTATCACCTTTGTTAAAATCAGTGAACGTTGCGAAGGTGCCCTATTTATTTCTTATTTTTATTAGGTGGGTACTGCAGGATAGAGTGGCATGGCATAATCCCTTTTTGTTCAACACTCAAACTTACGCCGAGCGGGGCCAGAGCTGTTAGTAACTGTACAATAATAGAGTACTTACTAAGGTACCTTGTTGCAGCAAAATACATTGTTTTGTAGGTAATTTTAAATGCATAGCGCATCGTCTCGGGGATGCACCGACCCGAGCTAGTTTAGTTATAATGATATTGCATCCAGAAAATAAACAGCCAACTTTGCCGTGTGCTATGAAAATGTGATTGCGCTATCACGATGCCGAGTTTCCATGTAGTTTCGCAAACAATAAGTAGGTACATTGGGATCAAACTCTAGCCTTGTAACAAAAGCGAACGAACGTACGTAACGAAATTAAAACTTGCCCACAAGGCCTTATCAACATTCCGATAGATTGTGTTATTATTTACATTGATGAGTAACAAATTATACAGGGTAGAACAGTTTAGAACGGTCCTGTGACACTTAATGGAGACGCTTAACTCACCAATACAAGCAACTTTTATTATGGGGCCAAGTGTGAAATCTCGAAAAAAAGGTCATCTGCTTGCTTCACACATGTGGTGCTGTAGTAACTTAATTTAGTATGGAACAGCAAAATAAAAAATCAACACTTTTCCTATGACCACTTTTACACAGTGCTACGAATGTTTAAAGTAAGTACTACGCGAAAGTTCCAAGTGCTACGACAAAGTGCTACGAAAGCAAATTGCTACGAAGGTCAAAATGCTACGATTTTTTTAAAAGAGTTCGATAAAAATTTAAAGAATGTTAATTTTATTATTATGTCAAACGTAAAACTTTATTAGAACGTAATTAAATACAAACTATAAATATGTGAACTAAAATTGTGGGCAGGACACCTGGCGAGACGTACCGATGGCACATGGACAAAGTCCATTGCGGAATGGCGACCCCGAGAGGGGAAGAGATCCGTTGGCAGACCACCAGCCAGATGGTCGGACGACATAGCCAAAGTAGCCGGAAAACAGAATAAAAATAATATTTACAAGTAAAAGACCTGCCCCAGAATGTTTAAATTGCTATATTATTATGTCTGTACACTTTTGTAAAGCGTTCTACGAAGATGAAAATTAAATCAATAGTTTGACAGTAATTCGAGTATCGAGTGCAACAACGGCTAACCGAGGGTCAATTACCCAAAACCACCTACAATCATGAGTCATGCATGACTGTAAGGTGGCTCTAACGTGAGGAGGACCTACATTGTATGCCTATTCGTTTGGGGTCTGGGACCTCTGGGCCTGATCGAAGAGTATTGAATGTTAGTTAACCATTGAAAAACGATTGCTAATGTCGTTATCCATACGGGCGCGTGGGGGCATTACAATCAAAGTGACCACCTCCCGCGCGCTGCTGCCTAATTCAGCGCTATCCGCTATACGATATGTAGCTGGGGCCTTAGCCTGTAACAAAATGGCGTATCAATGGCGTCCCAGGTAGAAGGACAAAACCGGGATTTTTTCGTTGCTCTCCTACAACCAGCGAACTAATCCTTTAGATTAGAATTAGACTCATAACATTCTTTGCTGTGCTACAAAAACACTGGACCGACAGCATTAATAAATCGTAATTAAAACCGTCAACCGGGAGCTCATTTTGGCACCATTGCGTTACAGGCTAAGGGCCCTCAAATAACGACGGGCCTTTTGGCCTCTCCATATCACATAAGCCGCGACGCTCCATGAAAGGACGCTGCCGTCGCAGTCGTTTTCCATGTAAAACCGATTCCGCCCCGTGCGTATAAAAACAAAAATGAAAGCGAATATCTTCTCTCTGTCTGTATGATATGATAACTACTAAATAAAAAAAAACAATACTCCCCACATTTTAGCTTCAAATAAGCATAGGTATTTCATAAAAGACTGAACCGATTTAATAGAAAAACAGCTTTCAGATAAAATAAAACGCAGCCAAATCGGTTCACGCGTTTAAGGCGCTGTGCATAGTGAATCGCCCGCGCGCAACGAAAAATGCACAAAATCGATTCCCGTATCAAATACACTAAAAAAATCGAAAATGTTCACATATCAAACCCTAGAATTAGATGAGACCTATCTAAAACAGCCAGTTTCGTGTTGACATTCATAAAAGTTTTGAAGATATTTTGCTTGAAAAAAAAATAGGCGGCGCACTTTTTTTCAAGCAAAATATCTTGCAATCTGTTATGGATATCAACACAAAACTGGCTGTGTTCGATAGGTCTCAACTAATTCTAGGGTTTGATATGTGAAAATTTTAGATTTTTTTAGTGTATTTGATACAGGAATCGATTTTGTGCATTTTTCTTTGCGCGCGGGCTAATTCACTATGCCCAGCGCCTTAAGAGCTACGTACGGGCCACAGACAGACACACACATAGCGGTCAAACATGTCTCGTCAAACTTCTCTCTTGTAATCACCTCTATATTTTTTGGTCGGTTGTTTAAAGCAAAATAATGTTTTTGTATAGTAGTACAGCAAAGAATATTCTGATTCTAATTCTAGGGGATTAGTTCGCTGGTTGGAAAAACGAGGCATCCCCGGTTTTGTCCTTCTACTGGGACGCCATCGACACGCCATTGCGCAGGCCAAGTGACGCGACGGCCGGCGGCGGCACGCCCACACATCGCGGCATTACGATTACGCCCCGTAATCTGAGGTTAACTCCATTACTCTGCCAGTCAATTGTGCGCGCGCGCCGCGGAACGTGTTCGTTTATCCGCTGTCTCTACGATGTGGCGGTATATCCTAGCCCTAAGCTGGCTGTACTCGGCCAAGAGTTCTCTTCTTCCCCTGGATGGTGAGAGGTTGACGGCTAGTGTCGGTGGCTTCGCGGTGCTGAACTGCCATCTGGACTTTCCGTTTGGCAACGAGATCCCGTACCATCTCCAGTGGGATAAGGATGTGAGTAGATGTTTATTTTTATACGCTTTTAGCTGTCAGGATGGTATAGGTGCTGGGCATGCCTACTCCATGTAAAACAATGTCGCAGACACTGCTGTGTCCGAGTAGTCCCTTCATCCATCTCGTGAGTGAAGGTGCCACTGGACTCTATATAAATTATATGCTAAGTGTTAGCGCGTTGTCTTAGGCGCGCAATTTGCGAATAATTAAGTAGGTATACAGATTTTTTTAGATTTTATTCGCACAGAACTTTTTGGTTACGTAGTTTTTTAGTAGGTACTGTTTGGTTGATCCCACCAAAAAT
The DNA here is from genome assembly GCA_949319315.1 of Zelleria hepariella. Taxonomy (NCBI): domain Eukaryota; kingdom Metazoa; phylum Arthropoda; class Insecta; order Lepidoptera; family Yponomeutidae; genus Zelleria; species Zelleria hepariella. The sequence continues at coordinate 13,799,943 of OX439389.1, read as the reverse complement.
AGTAAGTTTATAAAAGTTAGGCTTTCGCCGAAAAATTCGGGGGATCCCGTGTAGAGCCAAGTTTTGTGTTCTTCTGCCTGACCTGAATCTAAACACTTTTTTTTTTCAACTAAGCCGAAGTTTTGATCATTAATTTGGAGAAAATAACAACATAGCTTGCCTATCTAAAAATGTTTTAGGTTTTAGTCTAGGTAAGGTAGAGTCCACCAAGTAACACACGTGGGTTAAAAATGTTTACAAATTATTGATGACTCAATAAATTAAATCTAGTATAAAAATATTAATTAACTTAACCTAACCCAGCTGTCGTAAACACTTAAATAATAACGGTTTCACATACTACACCTTCAACCGCGTGTTTTGCCGCGCTCTCGCTCATACAAACGGACTAAACGAACGAAGAAGTCGTTTTGCTACCCCTAAATACTCGTATTGTCAGATTTAGTTGATTTCGGTGTCAATCGTTTTTGACGATTTTTATCTATTGTCTAAGCTTCTTCCATATTCTAAAATAAAATAAAAAACTAAATCGGATAATATTTAGGGGTAGCTAAACAACTTCTTCGTAGCTGAAGTACCTACCTACTTGGTTAAGTGTTCGATTCTTGCAAAAACTTATGCAAAACCTTAATAGGTACGTTTATTATTGAAATAAACATTTTATTGAAAAAAATAACCTTTTTGTATCATTAGTAGTCTTAGCGCTAGAAATAGTGTCGACAAGACATCTTTGTAGAGACCTTTGAACACAGTGACCTTTTACACTGTGAACTCTACACAGTTACATTACGGGCGCCTTCGGAAGAAAAGTAAAGAAAAAGTAAGTAAAAAATTGTTTATATTATAAAAAAGGAAACACGGCCTGTACATTGAAGTTCTTAGATAAGACTTTTAGGTAAGAAATGTATAACCCTGTGATACACTGTGTCGTGTGAACTCGTGTGGGCCCTGTGGGCCCGGGTCGCTTTGGAGTATTTCTTAAAAGTTATCGTACCGTTTTATAAAATTAAATTTAAAATGCGCTTTTACGACATTTGTTAATTTTAAATTGTGTGTGTGTTTTTTAGGGTGTGTGTACGTGTGTTGTGCCTAGGGTCAGAAAGGGTGTGAGGGTGTGTGTTTGTGTGTGTGTGTAGTAGGGTAGTAAGAGGTGATCCCTGCCCTGCCTGAAAAATGTTACGGTTTACCTGCCGTCGACTGTACTAAATACGCTCATAAAGTGTGTGGTAAATAATTGACCACACCCCGCTATAGATGTTCTGTTTGACAGCCTCAGTGCGGTGTCGAACAATCGATCGCACAATCGTGCGCGCGCGCCGGAAACTCGGGAGTATGCCGTCCCTTTATTTAGAGCTACCTCGGCCGCTGCTAGGTGGGCCTACGTTGTTTGTGACTTGGCTTGACCGTTCTGGTAATATTTGGTTGGTTCGGGTTAATTGAGCCTTAATTAGATACCCTGAACTGACCATACTGAGCTATTTAGGTACTGCCATTTGCCCGCGACTGCGTCGGCGGAGACATCGACAAAAAAAACTGTTAAATAACAAAAAAAAAAAAACCCCCGACTGCATCACAGTCATAGCAGGAGGGATCATAAAATTTGCTGTTTGAACGGGTCTGATTTGGATTGGTCCCACCTGCTTATTGCATATTGTTTTTTTTTGTCTATATATCCTATGGCCCGGTTTCTGAGTTGAGAATTTTGCTAAGCAAATACTTTACTATCGTCCTGTCACGCTCTTTTGTGAGAAATCTGCAGAGACAGGACGATACTTACCCATTTGCTTAGCAAAATTCTCAACTCAGAAACCGGGCCTTACAGTAGCAAGACCAATCCAATGACACCTCATTTGTTCAAATCGGTTCTGGCATTAAAGCTGTAGGTGGGAACATAGTAACGGACATACATACATGTAAACATAGATACATACTACATGCTTGACGGTGAAAAACATAACCTTCCTTTGGACAGTGGTAAAAAGTACCTACCTACCTGTTAAATTAAAATCTATCTCTCTAGGCTAGACACAGATATGCAGATAATTTAACAATTCAAAACCACAGTGCACTAATATACATTAAGTAGAGGCGTTCGTAAATAATATGATCCGTAACAATGCGGTCGCCTTGTTACGGTTCCTGAGGACGCGATGCGGTGTGTCAGACTTAGTCATCAGGGGCCTTAGCCTGTAACGCAATGGTGCCAAAATTGGCTCTCAGTTGACAGCTTCAATAAGTACAGCAAAGAATATTCTCATTCTAATTTTCTAACTAGTGGTTCGCCCCGAACTATGAACTCGCGACCCCATATCTCAGTAACCCCTCGACCGATTTGGCTCATGTTCGAACTTAAAAATTATCTTGGCCTCATTTACCTGCCTACCAAATTTCATCACGATCCGACTAAATTTACTCAAGTTATCGTCGAACGAACGTTCATACTTACATACATACATACATACATACAAACGCCGGATTGTTCCAGTAGACTCGGAGAACTTCGCTCGCTTCGCTCGCTCGTTCAATTAGTTCTCTAGTTGCAGGAGAAAATCGAGGAAACCCCGGTTTTGTCCTTCTGCTGGGACGCCATCGACAAGCCATTGCGTTACAGGTTAAGGCCCCTGCTCACACAGTGATGCCAACTATCAGGGTCCTGATACCTGTCTACCGGCTACATGATGGACCATATACCACCTAGTACGGTCGGCCACAGTCACAGATACCCCATGGCAACTTTTACCACGCGCGGATTAAAGGCGCCAATCGAACAAAAAGGGGTATCCTAGCGTGTGGCCGACGTTTCCGCGTATTCTCTTAAATAACTTCAAAACTATTTATTTTAAAAGTATATGTATTATAAATATAATGTATCAAACTGTTCCGAGGAATCTGACCCAGAGTTTCCCCAGCTGTGAATCTGTGATTGAATGAAATTCCCATCAATACTTACTCTGGGGCCTTTTCTGTAAATATATCTGTAAGACAGTAGTTTTGCGATAGGTTCACAGTTGTTGTCGCAGAGCTTCCCATCTACAAGAAATCATTATTGTAATGAGTTTCCCAGCTGTGAATGATTGGAATGTGTCCCAAGCCCAACTCGACCTCCAGTGCACTTCCCATCTCGTCGCTCTAGAGAGACACTAGAGCATTCCCAGATAGCATTTTTTGGTAGCCGTTACGAAACTTGTCGACACTGAAAAGCCGACACCAGTAACATTTTTGGTCGCTGCTACGACTTTGTTTCGGTCGCTGCGACAAAAATGGGGAAGATCCCGACACGGTAACATTTGGTTTTTAAGTTACGACGCTGTATGGTAACATTGCGACGACAATTTCAGAAATCATTCGTTCATTCGTCAATTCATTCATTCTTTCAACCTACAAGAAACAAAATAAGTTAAATGTCATTGTCAAAGAAAACTCTGTCTGTTTCACCATAATTATTTTGACAGCGTAAGTTTATTTTTGAAATTAATTAGTTTTACACGTGTGTGTGTAGTATGATATTAGTGGGAAAAGAAATTTGTCGTATTATTTAACAAAATACATCGAAAATCATCGATGGGCCATCATATAATTGTATTTTAACCAGTTTATTGAAATGTTTGCATGGTTTTCACTCCAATTTTTGTTCATTTTCTCGACTCCAGACCTTTTAGTTTAATCAAACTGTACACTTTTTACGCTAATAATATGATATTTCATCAAAAATTGTCCATAAACTTACAAAAACATTTGTTTTCATAGTAAAATTATTCTAGTCGTATTTGGTAAAAAAGTTACGACACTGCGTCGACTTGCAGACACAAAGTTACTGAATTTCTAATATGGTGTCTCTCACTTTATTCTTTCCAGCGGTTCTGAAACTGTTGACACAGATCAAATATAGGGTCTTTCCAAAATAGTGTAAAATATTTTAAGGGGTCATTGTATCAATACAAAAAACTTTTACTATGGGACATAGTAAAATTTGTTCGAAAGACCCTATATTTGATCTGTGTGCTTCGAACAATCTTGCCAAATACAATGATCGTTTTTACAGGTATTACAAAACACGTGAAATGAACAGGAAACATCCAGCTCTAAAGTCCGTCGAAGGAGATTTATTTTCTGTAAACGCTGATTTTGAAATGATGGAATACAAAGAAAATATGATTCAAGAAAAAAAACAACCTGCATTGAATCCTGTTATTGAAAACACCAAATTATGGCCCGGTTTCTGAGTTGAGAACTTTGCTAAGCAAATGGGTAAGTATAGTCCTGTCTCTGCAGATTTCTCACAAAAGAGCGTGACAGAGCGATACGTAAGTATGTGCTTAGTAAAATTCTCAACTCAGAAACCGGGCCTAAGTGAAGCTACAGATGCTATCGAAGAAAATGTCTTAAGCGAATATATAAATAAAGCTGAGACAAGTTCCAATGTTATCGATATTCCAATGTCGCGCTCTTTTGTGAGAAATCTGCAGAGACAGGACGATACTTACCCATTTGCTTAGGTAGGTAGCGAATTTCTCAACTCAGAAACCGGCAGATATTATATTATAAATTAAGCAATCACTTATTGGATCTTCATTTCGTCTCACAAAATCGTTGGTTTTGAAATAACGTTTTTTCGGCTACTTACTCATACTCGTACCTAGTTGGCATACAATTCAGATATATTTGAGAACCAGGTGTAGCTGGTTGATATTTTTACGCTTATTTTGGTAACATTTTGTTTTGGAACTATGACGTAACATTACGAAACTTTGTGTACATGAATATCATTCCAGTAACAAAGTTGCCACTCCGTTACAACACATTTCATCTTTGATTGTTCGCTTGTTGAAAACTCAACGCAATATGTATGAAATAAAGTTGACATAAATCCGTACATATTGTGTTGACTCATCGACTATAAAGAGTTACTGAAACACTATCCGGTCAAACTGTGTAGACACTGTTACAACACATGTAAACCAAACTGAAGTCGTCTCAAATGCATACATATTTTGTCGACACAACGACTACAAAGAGTTACTGAAACACGTTCCGGGCAAACTGTGTAAACACTAATACCACACATATAAACCGAAACGCACACAGTCGCATTGTTTCGAAACAATAACGGAACTTTGTCAATTTGTTACTGACTCAAATATTTTGCGACCAAAAAATGCTATCTGGGTTGTGCTTGTGGGCCAGTCTGAAGGGACAAGTCTTAGGTAGGTAACTACGGGCGAGTCCCGTATTAATCCGGCCCTGGTAGTCCGAGCACAGCTTCAAGATATCGGGTGGCGGCATCTCGCTTCACGCGTTGCAATAAAGCAAGACGGTGATGGGCTGATGGCCGATAATGGAATAAAACTTTTATCGTGACATTGTGCTCCCCAGCTGGGGGCAAATTCTCGGTAATCTCGCATTCGACACATCTCGAAGGAAAAATCTCATTTTTCAGCAAATGTCCCATCTCTTATTCTCACGAAGTCATCCTCGACAAAAGGCACGATATTTCTGCGAGATGTTTGCCTTTTTCGCTCGACATGACTCGAGTGGTTGGGAGCAGTCGAGATCGAAATGACATGAGTTTTTCCTCATGTCATTTCGATCAAGATCTGTCGAATGCGAGCCCCCCTGGTATGGGCGGAATGTGTCCCAGAGTGTCATGAATCTGTGATCTGTGAGTTCTCCGAGTCTACTGGAACAATCCGGCGTTTGTATGTTTGTATGTATGTATGTTCGGGGCGAACCACTAGTTAAAATCGATCCTATTTCGGAGGAGGCAACGAAACTTGGCAACTTGTCTGTCAACTTCCTGTTGTTGTCAGTTGACCGATCAAATCAGCTCCAAACTCAAAACCACAGTGCCTACAGGCGAAGCCATGCAGATAGGATGTGATTGATTTAAATGTCTCCCAGAGCTTTCCAGCTACAATTATTATATGTCCCAGAGTTTCCTAGCTGTGAATGATTGGAATGTGTCCCAACTCGACCTCCAGTGCACTTCCCATCTTGTCGCGCTAGAGACACACTAGAGCAGTGTGGTTGTGGGCCGCTCGGGTCGCGTGGGAGCGGCAAATCTTCCACTTGCGCGTCCACTTGAGTCGGTCCTTCGACGCCCCGGCCTGTTTGCGCGCTAGGGTACACACGACAGCACGTTAGACTGTACACTTTTATTGTAAAGTCGCCCGTAACGTAACCGAGTAGAGTGCTAGCGTGTAAGGGTCGATGTGCTGTCGTGTGTACTGTCGACGGGTTTAGACGAAACACGAGTAGGTATACTAAGGCCTTTGCATCTATGCAATGAGATGATTTATACAGCGTCCAGTGGCATCTTCGCTCGCACTACATGGGTGAAGAGACCACTCGGCGCTGCAGTGCCTTGGACATTGTTTTTTGGGTAGGTATAGGTAGATAGAAAGAGAACTCTGTATTGCACCACAGACATAATACAGAGCCTACTGGAACAATCCGGCGTTTGTATGTTTGTATGTATGTATGTTCGGGGCGAACCACTAGTTAAAATCGATCCTATTTCGGAGGGGGCAAAAAAACTGGTCAAGATTTGCGGAAAGCGATAGGTCGCTTTCCGCAAATCTTGCCAAGTTTCGTTGTCTGTCAACTTCCCCTTGGTTAGGACCAAGGGGAAGTTGACCGATCAAATCAGCTCCCAACTCAAAACCACAGTGCCTACAGGCGAATTAAGCCATGCAGATAGGAACAACTGGCGACGCATCGGACGAAAAGGATTGCTCCGGTTGAAAGACCACGACCCTCAGTAATGAGGATACCAACGCAAACAGGAGGATTAAATCTAGTGCATCTACTACGCAGACTTCTGTCGCTGTCGTTACGCGGTGACGTGGAGACACGTTAGCACGAGCCGACACGCAAGTTGTTTGATGATGGATGTGTATTAGGGGATTTATTTACGGGCCTGGCTTTAAGATCCCGATCTCCATTGTGTAGTAGATTTCTTACAATCACAAAGGCCTTATCTCGGACATCCATGTAGAGCTATTGGAACGAGCTTCGGGATTCTCTATTCTCTCAAAGATATTATGGAATACGGCCGCGTCGAATGCGGAAAACCGGAAGAGAACGTTCAACATACTGGAGGTGATAGCCCGAAGACAAATGGGCAGAATATGTATGTCACAGAGACTAGACCACAGATGGGATAAATGTTCTGGTAATGGTGACCCAGAACGAATGCAGAAACGTACACGGTCAACCGATGAGATGGTTGCTCGTCCTCAAAATGGGTGCATGAACGAAAATAATAGGTAGGTCTGTACTAAATACTATACGTTCAGTAAAGGAGACAACGGTCCAGTGGGACGCGTTAAAGAATTAAAATGTAAGTAGAAGGTTAGTAGGTACCTAAGTGATATTGAGAAAAAACTCTACATTTTTCATTTTGTACGCTTTGCCATGACAGAGTGTGGGTACGGTCGGCCACAGTCTAGGATATACCAGGGAAGCTCTTAACGCACGCGGCATAAGGGCGCCAATCGAACAAAAAGTGGTATCCTAGCGTGTGGCCGGCTGTACCTAGTGAATGAAGCAATGGGTTCCATGGGAGCTGCAAATCTTACAACCCCTGTGTTGTTTGGGGGCACCCTGGAATGGGTGAAAGGTCCCAGATCTCAAGAGCACTCCCTTAGCCACTCTGTCTTTTAATTATATCTGAGACTGTGGCCGACCGTACCTACCTAACAGCCCCTGTACGTGCAGCATGGTAAGCTCGAGATAGGCCCTTCTCTATGCAAAACTGTCAACTTGTCGGTCGGGCTCGAGTTGGCTCTACGCCAACATGGCGATGGAGACAAAAATACAAAATTTTTATTAAAAATGACAATATCTACTTTCTGCTCGACATGACCCTAATCTATTGCCATCTCGAGTCCCGCCTGCCATGCTCGCACAATAGACATGGCACGTCTGTCACTCGAGTTCGAGAGAGTGTCAAAACGACCATGCTAAGCATACTGTATTATCTAAAATATCCACCGTAAAAATAACGGTTTTTAAATAGATTGTTCATTTCAATAAGGTCTATTTTCAAGTGTTTTGACGCTCGGAAGTTGAGTGGATTGTTTTTTACATAATAGAGGCGCTGGACCCACAGGAAGTGCACTGGAGCTCGAGGGAAAAACAGCAGCTGTCACCTGGCTTTACGCGTTTGCCACGTAACGCGACGCTGCGAAGTGGATATTTTGGTACCAAATCGTGGCAAAATAGCATCTTCGCAGCGTGTTTGTGTCGTGTATGTATGTTAAACGTGAAAAGCTTATAGCATCAGGCTGCAAAAGTCACTACTCCGTATAGGTAGTTAAAGTTAGAGTATGTAGTTATGTAGAATTGTTGAAAATCGATGATAAGGGCCTAAGTATGATGCCAGCCAGACTACGTATGGTTAGATAGGTAGGTACGTACAATTATTTTCTCCTTAGGGCCACAAACGTCGAAAACTCCATAAGGGCTAGGTATTAGTTTCCGAGGGCAACTCAATTCATGTTCCCGGTCTCTTGACACCTTAATTCGTAAACTGGCTTGTTAATTTGTCACTTCGGCCCATTGTAGGCAAGCCAAGCGTGGTTTATTGAATTAGTATGCATGTACGCTCGTTGACACAAGTGACTCAGGAGCCGTCTCATCACTGCGCCTTGACTATATTGACCAGCGGCGGGACCAATTGTACTTGAAATTAACTTATTGCGCGTTGGACCGGATTATGACGTTTATGTAGCTCGTAGCTATAAATATTTTCATTCTGACCGTTAAAAAGCAGGTTAACAGGTAGGTAACCATAACCAAGCAGGTTATGTTTTCAGGTCTGCAAGTTTACAGGTTTCATTTAATTTTTCTGATACATATTGGCAGATTTTAAACTTAGTTTTACAGCGGGCAAAAAAATTAGTTTTTGACCCAAATAGTTTTTTCATTCTTCAGTTTCTTTTGTGGACCAAACAATCCAAAAAAGAACCAACGTGCATTGTGTCGTTAACTGTACCAAGTAGAGTAGGAGAGGAATGTGTCAGACGGGGGCAATAAACGGGCCGGACAAAATAATGCTAATGCACGGCTCGTCTTCCCTTCTTCCGTTTTACCACCAGTTTACTAGTCAAAGGTTAACTAAGGGTATCATCCAGATGTTCTCGATGTGGTTACCAAGTACCTACACACTAAATTCTGAATACTTACTTACTTACCTACTAAGAAACTCTTGACTAGTGGTTCGCCCCGAACTCTGAACTCGCGACCCCATATCTCAGCAACCCTTCGATCGATTTGGCCCATGTTCTAACATAAAAAATATTTTTGCCTCATTTACCCGCCTACCAAATTTCAGGACGATCCGACTAAATTTACTCAAGTTATCGTCGAACGAACATTCATACATACAAACATACAAACATACATACATACATACAAACGCCGGATTGTTCAAGTAGATTCGGAGAACTTCGCTCGCTTCGCTCCCTCATTCAATTAAGATTTTATATTGATGTAAAGGTTTCACTTACTTTTGTTATCATTGTCGGCATAGCTGACTAGTTTCGACCTCTGACTCGTTTTTGTCATGAAGGAGAGACCATGCTATTGATGCGAATGCTATGTACACAAACAAACATACCTACACACAAAAGCCACATTTATTCAAGTAGACTCTGAGAACTTCGCTCGCTCGTTCAATAAAATGTACTGTTTTATCTTGTCTCCAGGAGGAAACGATCCTCTCTTGGTACAGCGGGGACGGGGTCCCGCGCCTGGCCGACCGCTGGGGAGGCCGAGTCACCCGGCTCGACAGCGGCCTGCTCGGCCTCGGCCGCGGCTCGATCAACATCAGCGCCGTGCGGGAGACGGACGCGGGGATCTACAGGTAACGATACAGGCCTGGCCTCATGGCCTGGGGAAGGCCGAGTCACCCGGCTCGACAGCGGCCTGCTCGGCCTCGGCCGCGGCTCGATCAACATCAGCGCCGTGCGGGAGACGGACGCGGGGATCTACAGGTAACGATACAGGCCTGGCCTCATGGCCTGGGGGAGGCCGAGTCACCCGGCTCGACAGCGGCCTGCTCGGCCTCGGCCTCGACAGACGCGGGGATCTACAGGTAACAATACAGGCCTGGCCACATTGTCTGGGGAGGCCGAGTCAGGAAGTTTTAGGGAATAGAGGCGCTGTTAGGTACACACGACAGCACGTCGACCTTTACACGCTAGCACTCTACTCGGTTACGTTACGGGCGACTTTGCAACAAAAGTGTACAGTCTGACGTGCTGTCGTGTGTACACACAGTACGTCAAAGTGTACACTTTTGTTGTAAAGCCGCCCGTGTAGCGTGTAAGCGTCGACGTGCTGTCTGTCGAGGGAATCGCATAGGTACTTGATGAGTTAAGCGACCCCTCAAGCGTGACAGTCCCTTTCTGCAACACCCTGTATGTTTTAATCGGTTTGAAATTCTGTCCTCAGATGCCGCGTGACGTTTCCGAACAGGACGCCGCCGGCCCGGAACAACGGGACTTTCTACTATCTGGATGTTGATGGTAGGTATAGGTACCTTACCATATAGATCGGTCCCTCAATTCTGAGGATCGTGACCATACAGGGTGTTAAAAGACCGCCAACAACAAGCGGAAAACCACGTATTGTCCCCATCATAAGGAACATTTTTGCTTAAGGAACTATGCCTGGGAAATCAACGGTTTCCGAGATAATGAGGTTCAAGAATGTCATTGAGGTTCAAAGTAGGACTTTTCAAAACTTTTTTTTGCAGAAATGTATTTAGTATCTAGTTTTTAACATACCTTCTCAAGAAGCCATATCAAAATTATGAATATTTCTTACAAAAAACGACGTTAAAATTTCAACCCGCAATGTATTCTAAAAATCGGCACTTCAAGCTTAAGTGACATAAACTTATACCTACGTTTGCGCAATATGACTTCTGTGCGTTACACGTCCATTGCGTGGTAAAATATTTTTCAAAATTATAACCTCAAAAACCAAAATCATTTCCCAGCAATAATTTATCAAAAAAGTACTTTGTTTTGGTGTCTACTTTGGTGGCTTTCGGGTCTGTTGGCGGTCTTAACACCCTGTATACATTGGTTCTCCAGTCTCCACTCATCACGGTCATAGGTACATATAGGTATGCAAAATCTGTGGTACATATCATCATTATCATCAGCTCCTGTTATCCCTAATCTGGGACATAGGGCTTTCAAAACAGTTTTCCAATCTGGCAAATGTTGCGCCTTCATCTCAAGTTCAGATATGCTCATTCCGAAACAGTTAGTCTCCTCATCTCCTGTTGTAGGTACTGATCGATCGATAAGAACCTAAAGGTAACTGAGAGCAGCTCCTGTGGCTCGATGATTTTTAGCTCAAGTGTCTTTTAATATAATTCTTTTTCGCACTGATAATGACTCAGGTACATTACTAGTGGTTCGCCCCGAACTCTGAACTCGCGACCCCATATCTCAGCAACCCCTCGACCGATTTGGCTCATGTTCGAACTTAAAAATTCTCTTTACCTCCTTTACCCGCCTACCAAATTTCATGGAGATCCGACTAAATTTACTCAAGTTATCGTCGAACGAACATTCATACATACATACAAACGCCGGATTGTTCCAGTAGACTCGGAGAACTTCGCTCGCTTCGCTCGCTCGTTCTATTAGCTTTCTGCGTTTAGGCCTTGTGAATGAATCCTACGTTGTGCCTTCTAACATGAATCTCCGTTCAATTTCAGGCAGCAACCTCATAGTAACTCCACCAATGAACGCGACAGTCCTTGAGGGCGATCGCGCCGAGTTCGAATGCTACCCCAAGAACCCAGAGACCATAATCCAGTGGTACAAGGACGGGTCTCCTATAGGTACCTAAGTGTATAAATATTAATCTACAGACTAGATCGTACATATCGACACATAACCGAATATGCACCCAAAAATGGGTAGATAGCTGGGTACTTATAGTAGGTATAGCCTCTTTTTCTGGTAAATACCCAGTTATCTAGGTACCCAATTTTGGGTGCACATCCAGGTATGTGCCAATCTCTGCACGCGAATGTTTTTACGCGTAACATCGTAGTACAACTGCTACAAAACTTCATATTTACAAATTCTCTTGCGCTGTCTCACCACGGTCGTGAGCCGATTGTTTTGCCCCGATTTTTTGGCCTTACTGCTTTGCTTAACTTTTGGGCATCCAATTCAGTTACACCCTGTATGACAGGACTTTTCTGTAACAAGCTGCACCAAAGTTTCCGACTAGTTTCCACACTCACACGGAGGCCTCATTCGCAGGCGACATACCGGAGTTGGCGGCGCGCTCGGAGCTGGCGGCGAACGGCAGCTTCATAATCAGACGCTCCGCGAGCTCAGACCCGGGCGAGTACGAGTGTCACGTGCAACACTCGAACGGACAGCAGCAGAGCACCAGTGCCTACCTGGACGTACAGTGTGAGTGTAGTGTAACCCTTTTGTTCTTATGAATAGGTACCTAAGGCTTTTTCAATCGTCGAGTGGCGCCGTGCACAGTGCCTAAAGAAAAATATACTTAATCGATTCCTTTAGGCGTGAAGTATACAGAAACGGCATAAGGCGTAAGGCGTAAGGCGTAAGGCATACGGCGCAGAGCAGATAAGGCATGAATTATACAGAAACGGCGTAAGGCGTAAGGCGCGGCGCTCTCCTCTTTCTCTCTTTCTCTCTTTCTCTCTTTCTCTCCAATACATACTGGGATGAGTTTGTTTAATTTCAAAGTTACGTACATTTGTGAATTTGTAGTAGCAATACCACTCGCTAACTGTGAAGGAAAACATCGTGAGGAAACCCGCAGCTTAGTTGGCTCCACACGTATTGACTTGTCTTTCCTGTGGGCTAGGCCGACTAAGCTGTCAGCATAGTATAGGTGCTGGGCAAGCCTACTCCATCTAAAACAATGTCCCAGGCACTGCAGCGCCGAGTGGTTTCTTCACCCATCTAGTGTGAATGACGGTGCCACTGGACGCTGGATAAATCATCTCATTAAGTAGAAGCAAAGGCCTTAGTTTTTTTTTAGTACACTCTGTCGTGTTGTCGTGTGTACATAAAATTCACTATCGTCACATATTTTTTGCTCCTACTGTATAACAAACGGCGTGCCGCTTGCGCGTCTCTCCGGTCGCGCCTGCTAGCGACGCGGAACAGGCGACGAAACGGCGTGCCTGCGCCACGCCGCTTCAGTATAATTCAAAACGTGTCGCCTCCATACATTTTGTATTGAAATGTTTTGAAGCGGCAAGATGCCTGCGCCGCGTCTTCACCTTACGCCTTTTCTGTGTAATTCAGGCCTTAGGCATGCAGGCACTTCGAGCAGGAAAGAATCCAAGAATAATTTAATAATCGACGTTTGAGTGGCCGCTCTTTCGATCGAAGACTCGATTGATAATTGGACAATTGCCTTGTCCGCTTGCTCATTCTAATCCTGAACCACTTATCTTATAGGCAAGTATGGACCAAAAATTATCTGAACACGTTTCCTATCAAAATAATTGCTTGCTTTAGTTGGGTACCGAATGAAATTCGTCGACAGCGAGTAGGTAGCTACCTACCTACGCACCTTTGGGACAATCTCGAAGGCTCCTTTTGAACGACTCGAAACTTACGTAGATATTGGGAAATCGGAATACCTTCGAAGTAGTCGATTGGTTCGCATGATCGAGGTCCACACTGTTACAGTTGTTAACTTGTTACACGAAGCGCGCAGGCTCGTCCCAGTAACTCTCAACGTACGGATTTTAAGTTTATTTTATTATCCGTACGTTGAGACTGCGAGAGAACTCGCGACTGCATAAGCAACATCTCAGCAACCCCTCGACCGATTTGACACATGTTCAAACTTAAAAAAATTAGGCTCGTTTACTAGCCAACCAATTTTCATTACGTTCCGACCAACGATACTCAAGTTGTCGTCGAACGAACATTCGAAGCGATCACTTCGCTCGCTCGTTCAACTACTATCTATTTAACTAAGCGCTTCCGTGCTTCGGAAGGCACGTTAAACCGTTGGTTCCGGTTGTCGTTGATTAATAACAATCGATAAGCCATGTCAGAAGCCCTTTGGGCGGCCTAAAAACTCTGACACGCTGACCGCTGACCTTTTGCCTACTCTCAACTGTCACCTTAGCCACTTAACACTACTGAGGTGACAGTTAACAGTGGCTAAGGTGACAGTTGAGAGTAGACAAAAGGCCAGCGTGCTAAGGGTGCAGAGGTGGCCACTACTTCATACGATTACCTACCTACCTACTTATGAGGGGCTAATAAAGTTCCTCCATATCGTCCCAGACAAGGCGAAGGTGGTATACGCGCCCAAGGAGCGCCACCTGCCGTTTGGCAAGCCGGCCAGCCTCGACTGCCACTTCAGCGCCAACCCGCCACTCACCAACCTGCGCTGGGAGAAGGACGGGTTCCTCTTCGACCCTTACAACGTACCGGGCGTCTTCTACAGTCGGAACGGGAGTCTGCTCTTCAACCAGGTGAGGAGCGAAGCAAAGCATCACCTGACCAAATAGTCAACATATAACCGAATAGCCAACCAGATCTGACCAAAACGCCAACTAGTGTCTGGCCAAAAAGTCAACTAGCATTGGTCCAAATAGCTAACTAGAATTTAGCCAGTTAGCCAACCAGCATCTGACCAAACAGCATACTAGAACGTGAATCTGATCAAATAGCAAATTTGCAACTAAATAATTAGCCAACTAGCATCTGACCAAATAGCCAACTATAGTATCTTTCCAAATAGTCCACCAGCAAGGACAAAATAAATAACCAACTAGCATTTGACAAAATAGCCATCTAGAACCTGACCAAATAGCAAATCAGCAATTAATTAACTAGCCCACTAGCATCTGACCTAATAGCCAACCAAAACTGACCAAAACGCTCGCTTGCATCAGTCCAAATACCCAACTACTATATTAAGGTCTCCGAATGAGAACCAAAACTAGTCGGCTACACAACCATAAATACAAGTTTAACCAAAACCAAACAGTTGACCAAATAGTCAACCAGCATCTGACCAAAACGCTATAGTATCTGACCAAATGGCCAATATCGCTGGCAAAATCCAACTAGCATCTGAGCAAACAGCCCACCAGAATCTGACTAAGAGAAGAGCCAACTAACATCTTAGCAAATCTAATAACCTTTTTCACCCCGTCCGCAGGTGGACGAGTCGCACGAGGGTTCCTATTCGTGCACGCCTTACAACTCTCTCGGCACGGAGGGGCCCTCGCCTCTCGTGCGCGTGCGCGTGCAGCGCCCGCCCGCCCTCGCCGCCCGCCCTCAGCCGCTCTATCTCACCCGCCTGGCGGATAGTATCACGCTGCCCTGCGCTCCCGTGGTCCGGGGCGACCCGCCGCCCACCATCGCTTGGCAACGGGTAAGGAACTAGAGTACGGAACCCTCAGCTACTCTACTTCACCCGCCTGGCGGATAGTATCACACTGCCCTGCGCTGCCGTGGTCCGGGGCGACCCACCGCCCACCATCGCTTGGCAACGGGCAAGGAACTACAGTAAAGCACCCGCCCGCCCTCAGCCCCTCTACCTCACCCGCCTGGTGGATAGTATCACACTGCCCTGCGCTGCCGTGGTCCGGGGCGACCCGCCGCCCACCATCCCTTGGCAACGAGTAAGGAACTTCAGAAAAGCATCCGCCCGCCCTCAGCTACTCTATCTTCCTCACCCGCCTGGTGGATAGTATCACGTTCAAACACACCTAGGTGTATTTAATTAAGCTCCAAACCTCGATATGGCGGCTCATGCTGTGCCAGAAGAAAAACAACCGATATGTCACTAAAATACAATATGCGCCACGAAGGAAGAGACTTGACCGCGCCTCCCGCACTCTTTCCGCCGATGACGCCCGGTCCCTTGCCGCGCTCAGATTTCATGCCGCTAAAGAGACCTATAAATCGTCACTGCGCATGTCAAACCACGTGCTGCGTAAAGTCTCTTATTCCATGGCATCCAATGTACATAGATCCACGTTTTTTGGTACGTCTAAATCAGTGGTTCTTAACCTATGGTCCGCGGAGGCACGCGAAGTGGTCCGCGAAGCAACCAGAAAAATATTTCAGCCATTTAGTGGTTTTGAAAGGCATAATTTGTAACAGCTGAATTTTCGGGCGCGCTGCGCGCGTTTCTCCTCTTTACAACTAAGGAAGTCTCTATTATGGAAAAAAGTAGATGTTATAGGTGAATTTCCGAGTGCGCGTGCGCATTTATCCTATTTACATAAAAGTTTAGTCTCGGTTATTATTGCAAAACAATGTAGGTAATAAAGTCTGTGAATTTTCGGGCAATTTATTATAATTATGTCAAGGATAATCTCAAAGAATGTTTTAGGATAATCGATAAACAATTTTGGGGCACACTAGGCGCGTTTTTTTCATAATATTTCACACAAACAAGCAAATCTCATGGGTAAAATCGGTGAATTTTCGGGGCGCAAACAGTTGGGTGGTCCGTGGCAAGACGGAAGTATTGTCAAATGGTCCGCCATCACTAAAAGGTTAAGAACCACTGGTCTAAATCAAGCCCCGCCTCTTGCCTTGCAGAAAGACGGCCGCCCTTTGGCGCACGAGCGCCACTACCTCGACGGCGGCAACCTAACCATCAGCTCTGTGACGGAGGCAGACCGAGGCATCTACGTGTGTACCGTCCGCAACGAGGCCTCGAGCCTCAGCGTGGAGACAGAGCTGCTGATAGAGAACGTAGCGCCGCGCGCGCCTTACAACCTCACCGCACTGCCTGCCAGGGACAGCCTGCACGTCGCCTGGGTGCCTGGTAATATTGCCCCTTTGTCTTGCAATATGGTCCTTTTTTCCGGTAATATTGCTCTTTTTGCAGACTATATGTCTCGTGGTTTGTAATATTGCCGTGTGTCTGGCAATATTGCCCTTGATCTGGGTGCCTGGTAAGCATGTGTGACAGAACTGTTGATAGAAAACGTAGTACAACCTCACCTCGCTGCCTGCCGAGTAAATGCACGCTAGCTGCGTGCCTGGTAAGTGGCAAAATGGGCATTGATCAGTGAGGCTAGGCATCGATTGTCGTAAATTGAAAGCATTTCGAGGAATAGGGAAACTGATTACTATTAGGGGTTTAAATAAGTAAAATAAAACGGATTATTAATATTTATCGCCAAATATGTTTACTTAATTTTTCTTTCGATGACGTCATCATAGCCTGTAATGCGGTAGTTCCATTGCCTACAAATATTTAAAAAATACATTCGTCAACAACAGCTGTCAAAAGTGTCAAATAACTGAGAAAATAACCTTCTTGTTGACTTGACACTGACATTTGTCAAACGTCAACATATTTTTATTTTTTAAAAGCATGAATGAATGCAATGAACTTAGTACATAATGCCAGTGGTGACGTCATACACATAACATTTAGAAATTTTAAATAATTATTAAAAAAAATATTTACTAGAAAAATTAAGAAAATATTCAAATTAGTTTCTTATATTTGTCTATATTTTCGATTTATAGAATATAAAAAAATAGGATTTGACGATGCCCATTGCCCTGCGTAGCCTAATGCGCTACGACTTAGTAGCTCGTAGCAGCTACATGCTACGAAGGTTAACGTGTTACGAATTTCGAAGTGCTACGAATTTTAAGGTGCTACGTAGATTAACGTGCTACGAAGGTTTGGTGTTACGAATGTTGAATATGCTACAAACTACGAATGTTTTTGTTGGCGATCTATGTGAACCTAGCAAGCAGCAGCCGTAGTGAAGCCGCTGTTTTTTTATAAGAATAACTCCATTGGATGCATGCTTAGAGTTTGGATGGATGTTTGTTACTATTTCACGATGAAACGCCTGGGAACGGAAAGGATTTAGCTTTGACACCAGCGTAATTAAAGGCTATAAATCATTTGCTATTTCCCACGACTTCGTCTGCGCTAATAAGTTGATATCGATAGCGGGAAAAAAAAATTACGTCTGCAGGGACGAAGTCGCGTGCAAAATCTCTCAATAAAAAAATAGTGTCATAACGTTTCGATCCTCCGCCCACAGGCCACAACGGCGTGGAAGTGGACTACAACATCTGGTACCGCGAGCGCTCAGTCAGCGAGTGGCGCACGATGAAGATCCTCTCCCGTGACGTCACCGAGGCGACGCTGGTCAACCTGCGCCCGCGCACCGAGTACGAGCTACGCGTCCTTTCGCAGGACCACCTCGGCGACGGCCTCTTCAGCAAGTCGGTCTTCGTCACGACACTTGGTGAGTGTCTATCGCCACGGAGTTTTCTTACAACACTGATCACATCGAAAAAGAACTGCATGCATAGACTTGAGGCCTGAATCTATCATTTTGCCTATAGCAAATTAATGTTTTTTTTCCCACTATTTTGGCCCCCGTGGCACATGGCCGTCGCGCGCGCCTTTCTTTACTTGTCACTCTAACGCTTACTAGTGTACGCGCTGCACCATGACAAACAGAGCAAAAAAATAGACGCGCGCGACTTTATGACTCGATATTTGACATTGACACGCCATTTATATCAACGTCTCCCGAGGCCGCGACTCGTACCTGCATTATCTGCACTCTATGTAGATAGTACAAAATAATCGGCCGGGACGCCCCCGCACTACCTGGAGGCGCTCAGTTGAGAAAGAGGCTGCATCAACTGCACTCGGCTGGAAGGAGCTAGAGTCTGCCGCGCAAGACCGCGAAAAATGCAGATCTGTTCTTCGAGCTCTATGTGCCCTGATAAGGGATAAAAAGATGTCATCATCATCATCACAAAAGCCTTTTTTTTTTTTACAGGGAGGCCTGCTAAAGTATACAATACCTAAAGCCCTATTAAAACCCATCCCCAGGCGACGAAGCCCCCGGCGTCGAGCAGCCGTACCACGCCGTGGCCGCGACCGAAGCCCCGGACTCCTTGACCGACCTCGCAGTCTCCATCCGGCTGATATCAGAGGGAGCGCTGGTGCGCTGGGAGCGCGAGTCGACGGACGAGAGCCGCTGCACTGTGCGCTGCTACACGGGGCCGGAGCGGCGCCTCGTCGCCACCAGGCACACCACCGAGTCATATATGCTGCGTGAGTCATAGGAACGTAGGAATTAAGGTCACGTTTGACTCCCCTGCTGGTATATGACGTCGCAACTAGGATGAAAACTTCATCTTAGGCCGATTAAGCAAGGGCACCGCAGGCCACAAAAGGCCGCAGAACGAGAAAGGCAAGTTCGTAGCGCCGCAGGCTGAATGAAGATCAAGTTTTTAGCGGATAAGCCCGAATAAGAGGCACGTCTCTAGCGTAACAGGTCTGCTCCTGTATTCTCCAAAATATCCGCCGTAAAAATAACCGTTTTTAAACGTCAAAAAAAATATTAAATTGAAAATAGCCTCATTTCAATAAGGGCTATTTTCGAGTGTTTTGACCACCGAACTAAATCCCTTGATCGAAGGTTTAGGAAATAGAGACACTGGGTATCTAATACTAAAGTTTCTAGCACCGTAGGCCGAATATTTGAAAGCCAAGTCTGGATATAGCGTTTAGGACCCCCCAAGACAGTTGCTGTTTTTAAGATTGTGCTGACTCCTCGATTTCTCTCCAACAGTCCCCTCGGTGGAAGAAGGCGAGCGCTACTGGGTCCGTGTGGACTGCCTGGCTGGTTCTTCCGGCGCGGCCTCGCTTCACGTTCCTGAGTACGCGCGCCTACGGGCCGTGGCGGTCGGCTGTGCGGTCTCGGCCCTTCTCCTGGCTGTCTTGGCCATCGTCCTCTATGTGGCTCGGGACAGGGTCTGTCCGGCGAGACGGCAGGACAAGCGGAGGCGCTGAATGGAGAGGCTAGGCTAGTGAAGTTAATAGTGGCGGTTTACCCCACCTCTGTAGATATCGGGCGAGCGAATGGATCAGCTGTTAAGCAGTAGATTGTAAAATAGTAATAAGTGTACTAGATGCTTCTTTTGTAAAAAAAAAAACTATAGTTTCCTTTTCAGTGTTCTTTCTTCCAAGTATAAAAAAACATTATTTATGGTGGGCTAAGATGGTGGGGTAAGACCACAGATATCAGAATAGGTAAGTTCGACACCGAGGTATAACGACTTTTTTTAAACAGAGATAAATATTGCATACACGCAACTATCGACTCCTGAAAATGTATCTTTGGAGATCTGAGATGACTTGTTCACGCGAGTTTAATGACGAAAATGTACCTCGTAATCGATAAGTCATTTCTTATTTGCGAAAAAAATTGTGGT
This sequence comes from Zelleria hepariella, assembly GCA_949319315.1. Taxonomy (NCBI): domain Eukaryota; kingdom Metazoa; phylum Arthropoda; class Insecta; order Lepidoptera; family Yponomeutidae; genus Zelleria; species Zelleria hepariella. Next base: position 13,779,679 of record OX439389.1, on the reverse strand, counting down.
CGCACGCAACGTCACAAAAGCTGTAACTTATTTTCCAAAACATAAATGAGGCATTTTCATTAAAAAAAATATTAGGTTCTTCTCTCGATATATCTGTATCTGTATCTGTACCAATATCGGCGACTAGAATACGGGAGCATGATTTTGTCCCACTGCAATCGCCTAGGCCAGCGCAATGTTTACCACATAACGGTCAGTCATGCCTTCGGAAAGGCGTTTAAAAATCAAAAAAATCTGTTGAATAAGTTGATACGATGACATTCGTTAACCCAAAAGTTTTATTATTCTGAAAATGCCTCATTAGATTAGTAATGTTACTGTAAGTTGAAGCCGATTTGTTATTTATTTTGATGTGTATGGTGATTATTTAACGCTACGTTGTGAATAATTATGTTCAAATATTAATTTTGTAATAATAAATTATTGATGCTCCTTTCTATGTTTGTCATTACATTTCTTAAAAAGAAAACCAAAATAGCCGTCGTAGCAAGTTAACCTTCATAGCACTACTATGCACATTCGAAAAATACCAAACAATAACACAAGTAGAACAATATTTTTTTGAAGTAAATACCTACCCGATTAATTTGTAGCACGTTAACTTTCGTAGCATTTGTTGAAACATTCGTAGCAGTTTAATAATTTATAGAAAAATTAACTTTCGTAGCACCTAACCTTCGTAGCATCTTAAACTTTCGTAGCACCGACACCGACAAATTACTAGTGAGTAAAACCGTGATTTAATAGAAAAACTTTCGTAGCAGTTTGATCATCTTACAACCATAAACGTAACCACCGGAAAAGAAGATAAGCTACCTGGGCCATGTGCTTCGCCACGACAGGTACCGACTTCTTCATGATGAGCGAGATTGAAGGGAAGAGGCATGCTGGTAGAAGAAGAAAGTCGTGGCTCAGAAACATCAAGGAATGGACGGAGATAACCAGCGTCCAACATGTATTTCGCTTGGCACAGAACAGACATGAATATGAAGAGCTGACGGCCAACCTCCATTAGTGGCGTACGCCTAGAAGAAGAAGCCACCAAACTAAATTATCTTTGTATGTAGCACCTTCAACTTTCGTGGCGATTTCGTATTCGTAGCACTTTAACATTCGTAGCACCTTTCGTAGCAGTCTGATCATCTTATAGAATATTCTAGATTATAGTAATAAATACACAAATTATTACAAATACGTATAATATTATAAATAGCTTGTTTTGTACATAATTAAAGTAAATTAACAGTAAGTATATAGATTGTCTTACGTCTACATTACTTAAGGCGATATCATTTTGGAATTGATGGGTCGTATTTAACATAATATGGAAATCATTTTATAAAAATCTAGGTACAAACTATGCAATATAAGAACTTGGAAACTTTTGAAAACTTTTAAAATGCAGATTCAAATGCTACGGTCCATTATACAGGGTGTTTCAGAGAGGTCCTGTGACACTGAAAGGGGACGCTTAACTTTACTCACCAATAGAAGCAACTTTTACAATGGCGCAGGTGAGAAATCTCTAAAAAAATATCAGCTACTCCATACATTTGGTGCAGCAGGTACTTACCGATTTTTTTATGGGAGAGGAGTTTTTTTTAGATTTCGCTCGGTTTCCGCCATAGATCTTTTGACTTGGTCCCATAGTGAAAGTAGCTTGTATCGGTGAGTTAAGTGACCCCTTTCAGTATCATAGGACCTTTCTGTAACACCCTGTATAAGAACTTAGAAACTTTTTAAATGCAGATTTCAAATGCAAAGGTCCAATGTAGGTATATGTATAAGGCCTAAAAAATCTGGGCGGCATGTGTCAAATGCTTGTTTGCAATGAGATTATTAGCGTAACATAAAGGTCTATGGTTTCCACGTTAAAAATTGTTTCAATGATCACAATAACATATATTTTCACAGATTGTATGTTTCCAAGTCCATCTATCGCTTTAATAATACTAAGTACAAACTTACGAGACGCAATGGTATTATCACAGAGACATACCAAACGCGCCAGTTAACTATAAACTATCGAAAGATATAAATGCCGATAAATTGCTAAAGAATGTTTGGGATGTAAATAACAAAACAGTGCGTCAAACACGTAAGACCATATCAAGCTCGAGGGCGGGATAAACTTACTAATTGACGACAGTAAAACCAAACTGATTAAGTGACATTTTTACCAAAAGTGGGTCTTTTACACAATCTCATTGAAAAATGGTTTTTCTTTCGTGCCACACTGATCTAAGTTCCTCCCAGTACTTTTTCCTTGAGGGATCACAATATATCAGTTGTAGAATTGGACCGGTTTTGCAAAGTGGAGGCATGCCAGACTAATCTAAGTAAAAAACCCACTTTTGGTTAAAATTTCACTTAGATCAGTCTGGTTTTACTGTCTTCTATTGTGGTTTGTCCCGTTCTACGTAGTTCAACAGCGCCTTTTTTTATCTAAACATTCCACTCAACCTTCGAGCGTCAAAACACTCGAAAATAGCCCTTATTGAAATGAACATTTTTTTATTTAAAACGGTTATTTTGACGGTGGATTAGGGGCTGATAACTATTTCCCTCGGTTTATCTACCAAGCACGAGACAGTCGGCGGTGTACAATACGCGCCACGAAAGATGAGACTTGCACGCCACGTGGTTTGAAATGCGCAGTGATTTATAGGTCTCGGGAAGCGGGGAGCGCGGGAAGGGACCGGGCGTCATACGGGGCTTAATTGTCTAACTTTTGAATCTATCGTTATCCCTTTCAATGGTATCGGGATTAAGATCGTGGTTGATAAGTCAAAACGCCATAAAATTTTAATGATATTGAGTGAACGATTTTGCTATTGAAAACCGAGGCACAACTAACGCCGCCAATGGAAAAAAAAACATATCGTCTTTTTGGATGCCTTTTTTGCTAAAAACCCGTCATAAGGTTATCAACGCGAGGCTTAACTTTTTTAGGACCTAAGGTTAAATTCCAGATCCTAGAACTTCCGAATAAAATCTTTTATTTCCAAAAGTGGGATCGCGATAGATTAAAAAGTTAGACATTTACCCCCCGGGGCGGCGGAAAGAGTGCGGGAGGCGCGATCAAGTCTCTTCTTTCGTGGCACGTATTGTAAAGTGGTGTCGAAGCTCGATATGGTCCTTCGTAGTAGAACAGCAGCAGTGGTACTCAGCTTATCCCTGCATGATGAGGTGGACAAAGTTCTCGTAGTTGATGTTACCCTGCGAGTCCTCCTGCCCTTGGAGCAACTGCTCTACCTGCAGACAAACACAATCAGATTTACACTCGTGGTTCGCCCCGAACTATGAACTGGCGACCCCATATCTCAGCAACCCCTCGACGGATTTGGCTCATGTTCGAACTTAAAAATTATATCTTTGCCTCATTTACCCGCCTAGCAAATTTCATGAGGATCTGACAAAATTTACTCAAGCTAACGTCGAACGAACATTCATACATACAAACATACAAAAGCCGGATTGTTCAAGTATTTTAGACTCGGAGAACTTCTCTAGCTTCGCTCGCTCGTTCAACAAGGCGTACATTTCTATCCAAAAGAGGAAGCTAGAGTATTTCGGACACATATTGCGTAGCAACAAGCACCGCCTCCTTCAACTTGTTTATCCCGCTCTCCGTAAAACAAAAAAGTGAGATGCTTAAAGTTATATTTTTCTTATAGTTAAGTTGCCTATAGTTTGCCCCCTTAGTACTGTCTAACCCAGCCTTATGCTACGCTTGCTGAAAGACCCAAATATCCTGGCTACAAAAAATGTGCGAATGGTTCCGCGGGAAACGAACGCGCAAGATATGAAGATACGCTCAAACCAACTTCAAAAAGGATGATGTTTTTTTATAATGTGGGTTATCTCAGAACTTTCTTCTACATGAACCGATTTTGATGATTATTTTTTTATTACCATCCTCGAAATGGCGCAAGTGAGCAAGTGGCGCACATGACCAAGTGGCGCAATCCGCCACTTGGTCATGTAAGGTAGCAGGTGAGCAAGTGCCGCAATTCATCAATGAACATACCTCGTCGTCGCTCAGCTTCTCTCCCAGTGTTGACAGCAAGTGACGTAGCTCGACAGAGGAAATGAACCCATCGCCATCCTTGTCGAAGTGGCGCAAGTGAGCAAGTGTCGCACGTGACCAAGTGGCGCAGGTGAGCAAGTACCGCAATCCGTCAATGAACATACCCCGTCGTCGCTCAGTTTCGTCGGAGGATATGAACCCATTACCATCCTTGTCGAAGTGGCGCAAGTGAGCAAGTGGCGCACGTGACCAAGTGGCGCAGGTGAGCAAGTGCCGCGATACGTCAATGAACATACCTCGTCGTCGCTCAGCTTCTCTCCCAGCGTTGACAGCAAGTGACGTAGCTCGGCGGAGGATATGAACCCATTGCCGTCCTTATCGAAGTGGCGCAGGCCTTCGATGAAGTCGTTGGCCGTGTCACCACTGCGCGCCTTGGAGATCGCCTGGTGGGTGACGAAAAGGGTTAACATACAAGGTGCAGAATAACTGTTCTCTTAAAAAAACCACTCATGTTTAAATTGACAAAATATTTATTTCGGGCTAAAATTTAGTTTGCAGAAAATAAAAAAATAAAAAACAACATAGAACAATTATTATTTAAATATTTACAAAACAAATCCGATGGAATAGATAGAATATTCTTTACGTAGGTCTTTACACAATAAAAAATACACATACAAAAAGTATGAAGAAGAGTTTATTATGATCTTTTATAAAGCTCAAGAGTGCATCATTTGGTTAAATTACTGGTTATGAATATTTTTTATCTGCTAATGTTCTATAGTCTAATAAATAGAATACAACGGAAAAGTTTTTCTTTCTCTTGTCTATTACATTACATGGCAATCTGTTTGCAAGATTCTCTTCTCAGTTCCGTAAATTTTCGTAATAGCTGATATGTTACCTGGTAGATGGGCAGGAAGACCTCGAAAGATATCCTCTCATCAGGCTTCAGGTGGTGCGTACACTTCTTCACGTCCGACTCAGTGGGGTTCTGCCCGAGAGCTCGCAGGGCGTCACCGATCTGTGCAACGTGGATCTTGCCATCACCGCGAGAGTCAAACAGCTGGAATGCCTCTTGGAACTCTGCGAGAAAGTAAGAGGAAACTTAGCCCATCGGCTGAATCAAGGTTGCATGCAAGTGTTATTTCAAGTGGTCACTTTGCTCCTACAAAAAGTGTGTTTCTAAAATCATACAATTTCCCCAGATATTTGTCAATTGATTACTTATACCAAACAAGACTTGAATGCACACTTCTGCAGTTTTCATCTCTACAGTACCTCCACTAGCACTACTATTTTTCAGTACAGTCGGCCACACGGTAGGATACCCCTTTTTGTTCGATTGGCGCCCTTATGCCGCGCGCAGTAAGAGCTGCTATGGAGTATCTGTGATTGTGGCCGACCATACCCTAAAACACCCATAAAGAAAGTGAATGTTTCTTGTGTGAGTCACTGACTAAAAAAAGTTTTCAAGACTTAGCCCTTGATAAGATTGATAAGCAGACTGAATACCTTCCACAGAAGTCAGCTTCAGCTTACTGGGGGGCTCGTACATGAACATTTTAACAACTTTTAGCCACACAGGTGTGCAAGACGGTGCCACTAGTTGCAATGAACGACTCGGCGGCCAAGACCCGCCAGATGCGTTTTAAAATACACGCCCGTATAAGGTAAGTAGGGCGCCTGCAAGTCACAGCTTTCTGCCGAACTGTGATTGACTTGACAATGACTCATACACGAAAACACGTACTGCCCCGACGTTGACCTATTGGCGACTGCATCTTGCACAATGCGCGGCGCATTGGCAAAAAAACAGCACATTGAACTCCGACGGCGATAAATAACCAGTATTTCGGGCTGATTTCGCCGTTTTTGCGCTGGATTCGATGAAGTCATCGTGGATAGGAAAGATCGTGAATTACTCACCAGCCAACTGATCTTCGGAGTATCCGGCCTGGAAAAGGAACGGCTCTTGTAAATCACATAGATTACTCGAAAATATGCTTAAATTAAGTAGGAAACTTACCATATTCTCACAAATTAAAAGTTTTTCTTTTCGAGACGCTAAAAACCCGTTTTACAACAACTTCCGTCTCTTTCTGTCACTGTCAACAACAATCAAATCAAACGTCACTTTGACGTTTTAGTGGTCGGTGTTGCTAGACGAAAATATATATCCCCAGTTTGTCTATGGTCGCTTATCCACAGATTATATGAAGAAAAAAAAAGTGTCAAACAAGTAGTCTGTGTGATGGATAACTTCGGAATGGTTGGTAAACAAAAGGTGAAAGGAATCAAAAAAAAATAGCAGAACCGCGACGATTTCCTCACAGGAAAGTACTATTATTTAAAGGTAAGCAAGCCTACATATACTCTACCACTACAAACTTCTAATTTGCACCCTGGGTAACCACATACCTGTCCAAACAGATGGCACCGGCGCGTAAGACCACGGACCAGCAGCTACACGATATGCTGGACTTCATGGAGCGGCACCAGGACATCGCCCGCGCCAGGGTGCCGCAGGACCCGGACGGTAAGGCCGCGCTCGTGGCCTCGTGGGGCGAGCTGGCGCGAATCCTGAACAAGAGCGGCTGCACCCGGCCGCCGACTTATTGGAGAACTGTGAGTGTTTGGACCCAACCAGGACGTTAATGGTAGCAAATAATTTTTGTGCTTAGTTGTTGTTGTGGTAAGGACCAGTCTATGTAGCATGCATGTCTAAAAATCTTTGATGGATCCATTTTTGATGAACCAAAGTTGTTCTCAAACAGGCATGCTACAGGGGCCAGATCCCTTGGAAATACTCTGGCAGTGGGTGGGAGTAGAGATGATGCTGCTACAATAAACTGAAAAATTTTTATGGTTCCATCAGAAGCAAGCAACAGATCTGTCAATTTCCACATTTGGCTCTCTGGCTCCCCAAAGAGCCAAAGGTAATACTTGGTGTGCCACTGCAGCTCCAGTAATGGTGGTTGCCCGTGTATTATTTCAATAGTAACAATCCATAAATTATTCTAACATTTCCTTCCTCCTCTGACAATTCCAGTATTGGCACGAGTTCAAATACAAAACTAAGCTGAAGGCGATGAAGGTGAAGAAGAGCATTGTAGACTGCGAGAGAGTCAGACTGCCGCAGTTCACAGAGTTCGAGGTGCGGTTGCTCGGCATACTCGGCATGGACGTGCCCAAGAGGCCTAGAAGTGAGTTTAATTGAACGAGCGAGCAAAGCGAGCGAAGTTCTCCGAGTCTACTTGAACCACAGATCACCCCCAATAGATACCACATACAGGGCAAGCGACGCGCACCACGCATAGGCTCAATAGCTCCTATACGAAACAAAGCTTCAATGCGCTCCTTCAGTCCAGACCAAGTATCAGACCCGCGCGTAGTGTGCAATAATTAACCGTTAAAAAATATTTCACGAAGAAATATGAACATTTTAATGCCGTTTTGTAGTGTAACGTGGTGAGGGAAGTCTTCTAAGACTTCGAACTTCCAAAAAGATGGGATCACATTCCACCGGTAAGTAAAAGCCTCACAAAATATTTATATTTTGCCAGTGAAGCAAAGGTCAAGATACAATGGTTCTTAATATTAAATAATTAATAGAACTTGCGCTACGCGTTGATGTCATTTGAAAATGTCTCTTTCTCACCTGCGGTAATGAGTATTACGTGTCTTTTTTTATCCAAATCATGCGATACTACTAGTGTTGTGTAGTGTTTCGCGCTCAAGTTTTTATCGATCTTTTTATACAAATGATGTTGGGATTTTGCTACGCAACTTTTCTTAGTGTTTAAGAGCTAGATTAATGCGAAACAATTTGTTTTCGTTTGTTTTAGGTTTCCGCATTGCCCTGAATGAAAAAATAAATGGATAGATGCAGTACATCGTGGCGATGATGGTTCCTTTCTAAGAACAGCGTAATTTGCGGAATTAATTTGTAATTAATATGCACCTTTGCACCCTCATCATAATATACACATATACAGTTATTTTAAGTGTGTTTTTGATTAAATTGTGTAAATAAATTGCTCAAGAAAAACATTTTGTTTGCTTTGTAACACCTAATTTTATTTTATTTATTTAACATTTTAATGTTAAATCTGTCACTTTACTTGTGGTTCAGAAAATCGCAGGTCTTTCATCGGAATTGATTTGCTATCACTGAGTGACTAAGTATGTATCGATAAGTTGCTATCTCTGTGATTTCGATGTCCCATCACTAGATCGTCGGTGCTTTCTAGCGCGACCTTGAATTAGCCAATCACACGTCCGCCTGTTTGTTCCCCGCACACCTTTCCTTCCTCCAAATTCGGTGAGTTCGGTCCAGTGCAAATGTCGCATCATGCGGAATCTATTGGGGGTAGAGATGGGATTCTTCCCGGGAATCAACCCATTTTGGGAAGAAACGCGGAAAGTTTCCGGGAAGATTCCCAAAATGGGTATTTATGTGGGTAGGGGTAGGTAATCGTAATCGTATGAGGTAGTGGCCACCCCTGGTGTCAGAGTTTTTAGGCCACCCAAAGGGTCTCTGACATGGCTTAACGATTGTTATTAATCAATAACAACCGGGACCAACGGTTTAACGTGCCTAATGCCTAATGTGCCTTTTATGTGGGTAGAAACGTTTTTCATTGCAGTTATTGAACAAAATGAATCCTTATACAGTTGTGTGCACTTATAAACAATAGACTGCCAATAATTTTCACAATTCTTGTGTAAAACAGGCGTACTTTCGATTTTATGTGATGATTTCTTTAACTTCGCCGAAAATCGGAAATAAAATACGAATTCTTCACGAATTCTTCATGAATTCTTCAATAATTCATAATCACAAGACTTATCACATCAAAATTATTTGAATTGCTACTAACTAGAACATAAATTATACAAGGTGGCAACATGGAACTCTTTTTATTGGGCTGATTCTCAAAGTGCCGTCCAAACAAAAACATTTTTACATTCCGTTGGAATACATAACCGTTGCTGGCCAGTAATCTATCGGATTTTTTTTACATAAACTGGTAAAATCGCGTCTTTAACTTAACTTCTCAAAACAAAATACTGAGTAGGTAGGTATAGGAGCTTTAAAAAATCCGGAGAAATGCAAGTTAAACTTGGAGAGGGTTTCGTACATTCGAAGTTCATTTACGCACAAATGTTGAGAAACCATACCAAACCATAGATATAGGACTGTAGAACGCCAGAGTTGAGGAACTAATGCTACAAAAATAATATTAATATTTTACTTTGTTATAATTCACAAAGTTCATGTTCACATTCAAAGTTCACATTCACACCTCACACCAGTTCACTTGAGTTTGCTGACCTTACATTTTGTAATATCTTGATTTTACCAGAAGCTGAATCATAAATCATAATCATGTACCTAGGTAGATAGTTCTCATAGTTGTTCTACACAATGTAATACGTAATGTAATATGTTAAACTAGTGGTTCGCTCCAAACTATGAACTCGCGACCCCAGTTACAGATGTGTAACTTGCCTTACGCCATTAGCGCAGGCGCGCGCACGCTTTGCATATAAACTATACAACCCCATATCTCGGCAACCCCTCAAGCGATTTGGCTTATGTTTGAACTTAAAAATTCTTTTAATTTTGTTTACCCGCCTACCAAATTTCATAACGATCCGACCAAATTTACTCAAGTTATCGTCGAACGAACACTCATACATACAAACATACATACATACAAACGCCGGATTATTCCAGTAGACTCGGAGAACTTCGCTCGCTTCAATATAATGAAATAGTGTTCTAACGATTATAATGGGGTTTTTTCCAGGCATCAAAAATAGCCCGAATAACTGTCAAAATCAGTCTATTAATCTGTGGTTTCCATACAAACCACAGATTTAGTTGCGCGATTATTCGCGAATCGCTGTCAAATTTGACACTTGGAAAAATCCCTATTACACTCTAACGGAATGTAAAAAAGTTTTTGTTCGGTAGCACTTTGAAAAGCAGCCCAAAAAGAAGAGATCCATGGTGCCACCTTGTATAATTATTAATAACTAGCTTTTGCCCGCGACTTCGTCCGCGTGGACTACAGAAAAAGGATAATATGCTTTACTTTGCTCCTAAGTGTAAAAGCGTGATAATATGTAGCCTATGAGTTATTCTGATGTCTAAGCTATTTTTATTCCAAATTTCATCCAAATCCGTTCAGCCGTTTCAGCGTGAAAGAATAACAAACATCCATCCCTCCATACTTAAAAACTTTAGCGAATATAATATTATAGCTTTTGCCCGCGACTTCTCCGCGCTGACTAAGATAAAAAGTTGTAGCTCTATTTACCCCCCGCCATCGACGTCAGTCAGGGGAAAAGATAGCAGTTTATAGTTTATAGCTTGTGGCCGCGACTTCATTTACGTGGATAAAAGAAAAAGGATATTAGCAATGGTACCTAGCATATTTTTGACCAGTATGAACCCCACCCTACACCCAGCGCTATCAAAGCGTTGGCCCAAGACTTTGTTTCCATGGACCAAGAGTTGTTATCTGCTTCTTCCAACCTCAACGGAGTAAAGATGCAGATACCTACTGTTATCGGCGACTAACTGATTGAACGTGGGTTACCTGCATTTCAAGACACACTTGAAGATTATCTTCTCTTTTTAGCCTTATCCCATAATTTAGAGTCCTGTAATCTGCTGCTGCTTACTGCAAACTTTCAGGCTGGGTTCTCTCTCTGTTCAGTTGGTGTCGCTCCAAGTCTTCTAAGTATGATTATGCAAAAACTACGTGCCTCTGTGGCCTTTGTGGACACTGCCTCTACCGATGTTAGAGAGCCCTAATGGGTAGTTTGAAACCCAAGTACATACATCTCGTTAGCTTGCGCAGTTGGGTGAATGAATAATCAGCATTCGCTGCAGTACGTTACAGGTCTCAACATCTGTCTGGAATTCTATAAAACTGTAAAAGATCTCCAACAGAGCTAGTTAGCTTTACGTACTCGTATTATAGGCACGAAGAGAAAACTATTTGAAAATCCGTATGATTTTTATTTTTTTATTTTGCATCATATTATATCAAAGAGACCGATCATAATAATTGGGTTCTGACACCAGAAAATATGTGATAATATCAGGAGATACTTAAAATATTATGTCTAACACATTGAGTAGTTTTTTTTTTCTATGAGCGGCCCTTCTGAAACACCAAACGCGTATTCTTAGCGTCTACGATACCATAGTCTGAAACAACGGTTTTAAATCGTCAGTCTTATTCTTCTTTCGTGTTGAAACCATCACACTTTGCTGTCCCAGAAACTCGTTAACTTGATCGCGCTGAGCTCGCCTCTAGAGACATCCTATCAGCTGCAATGTGGAGCATCAGGACAGGTATGATCAGGTCAGTCAGTACAGTTTAGATTGGCACGAAACATCGGCATATGCCTCTTCTGGATGTATTTCTCACATATCTATCATGCCGGCAACACCACCACGCAGGCGGTTCGGGGATTTTCACATGCCAGAATGAATATATAGACGACAATGAAATTGTGTAAAAGTTCACCTGTCCAGTCCTTTTAGGTACTCAATAAGTACTTAATGGAAATGAAACGGTCATGGTGCTCATGTTACACCATCAATGACTGATGTTATGCGCCTATGGTCGCTCAAGACTCTACAATGTTTTGCACATTTGCACAGTACAGCTACACACAGCGGATTTTTTTGGTCAGAACATCGTATCTTAACTTTCCTTTGAGGTCTCCATTCCATTCAGTCGTTCCCTCCATGCTGAGGATCGTGACCATCATTGAAGGTGGCAGAGAGAAGAGTTATTCATTGCGCTCTATGACTCGCGATGTGGATCAGTTCATGCAGGTGTTTTTGTGTGGCTTTGGTCATAATATCCGTCCATCTTCGAGGTCTGGTGCATCCTATTCTTCCCTGAATAACCAGCAATCAGCAATGCACTCAACGGACGTCCCATCTCGTCTGGCAAAAGATCTCAGGATGCAACCACAACTTTGTAAAGAGCTTTGATAAAACTGCTGGATGCAGAGTTTTTTTAAGTAAGGATTTATTGGCTCTTTCAGATTGTAAGTAGCTATCACTGAACTTATGTTTTTTGCCTGTTTTGAGTAATTAAACTTGTAGATTTTTCCTTTATTGCTTTGTTGATATACCATTTTTGTGACAGTGACGGATGACAACGATAATTAAAAATAACTTCTTCACGGTTGTTCATCGTTTGAGTTTTGCGGCACATTTGGGCCTGTTTGGTGCACTAAAATTCACCGTTGTTCAGTTTTCGATGGATTTACGAAAGTAAATAGCTCAACGCTACGTGATGACAGAGGGTCTTTAGTAAATGGTTGTGTCGTTCACTTTTATACATATAGCCACTATATGATAATCTTTGTGTGTTTATTTTGCTCTTAAGCACCAAAGCGTGATAATATGTAGCCTATATGTTATTCTGATGTCTCAGCTATCTACATTCCAAATTTCATCCAAATCCGTCCAGCGGATTCAGCGTTATAAGGTAACAAACACACTCACTCACTCACTCACAAACTTTCGCCTTTATAATATAAGTAGGATAGGATTAAGTTCTAGTTAGTAGCAAGTAGGAGGTAATAAGTCTTGTGATTATGAATTTTTGAAGAATTCATAAAGAATTCGTATGTTATTCCAATTTTCGGCGAAGTTAAAGAAATCATCACAAAGAAATCGAAATTTCGCCTGTTTTACAAAATCATTGTGAAAATTATTGGCTTTCTATTGGTTATAACTTCACATAACTGTAATCAACCCATCAATCAACGAATTTTGGAAAGAAACACGGAAATGCAGAAACGTTTCAATGTTTTTATTGAACAAAATGAATCTTCTTACAATTGTGTGCAATAGACTGCCAATATTTTTTACAATTCTTTTGTAAAACAGGCGGACTTTTTATTTCTTTGTGACGATTTCTTTAAAATCGCCTAAACATTGGAAAATTTACTTACAATGTGAAAATTATTTGACTCGCTACTAACTAGAACATTAATTATAAATAATTATACAAGGTGGCACCATAGATCTCTTTTTTTTGGGCTAATAGCTTAAATAACAGCGACAATTTAGTCCATACAAACAATATCCATCTCATTTAAGATGTTAATTTACTTATTCCACCTTACTTATTTCAAAAATATTGGTAGTCTATTAATTAAAAGTGCACACAACTGTAATCAACCCGTCAATCAACCAATTTTGGGAAGAAACACGGAAAGGTAGAAACATTTTTCAATGTTTTCATTGAACAAAATGAATCCTTGTACAGTAAAGTTGTGTGCACTTATAAACAATAGACTGCCAATATTTTTTACAATTATTTTGTAAAATAGGCGGACTTTTGATTTCTTTGTGACGATTTCTTTAAAATCGCCAAAACATTAAAAAATTTACTTACAATGTTAAAATTATTTGGCTCGCTACTAACTAGAACATGAATTATAAATAATTATACAAGGTGGCACCATAGATCTCTTTTTTTTTGGCCTAATAGCTTAAATAACAGCGACAATTTAGTCCATACAAACAATATCCATCTCATTTAAAATGTTTTACAAAATTTACAATTGTAAAAAATATTAGTAAATAAATATTGTTCCTATCTGCCGCTAAGTGTATGGATCGTATATTGAGGTGATGAGTGTGGAGCGGATTTGGTCGGTCCAACGGGTCGGGCATCTTCCCCTTCCCGTCGATCTTCCTAGTAAAAATCTGTTTTTCCAGGTTGTCACTGTCTTTCCTGGCAATTTGACCAAAGTATTTGAGGACCCTACATGTGCAGATGGTTGGTCTTGCTCATCGCTCATCCAATGCTCATCCAATATCGACACGTTGGTACGGTGTTCCGCTCATTAAATATCGACACGTTGGTACGGCGTTCTGACCAATGTATGTCCAGCATCCTCCCCCGTTTTGTTAACTTTGCTTAAGCTGTAGAATCGATCAATTGTTGAGGTTTAGCTATTAATTTTCTGTAGAATCAATAATATCTAACCTATAACCAGATTATACAGGGCGCCCCACGGCTATGCCACATGGAGGGAAAGTACCTTGAATATTGTAGATGGAACATTTTACTGAAAGAAGACATTATTTTAATTTCAAAAACAATTTAAACTGCATTCATAGATATTGAAATAATTACATGGTTGAACCGGGAATCGAACCCGTTACATGAGAAAAAATATTACCCTGTAGTTTTATCATACCGATCGAAAGGCTTCATCATAAGGATTATTTTTTGCTAAATAACATAGTGTCAGAAATAAAAGGAAGACCATGAATTTTAACATTTTTAATACAACATTAATCAATTTATCAATGAAAATCACAGTAACAAAAGATTAAAAGTGTGAAAATGAAACACATTTTTGAATTATTTCTTTATAATCAGCCAGCCGCATTGCGATGGACAAAATTTTACGCGTCTTTCGGCTCAGGATACGGCTCGATTTGTTGCATACTACCAGGTAAATGTTAAAATTCATGATCTTCCTTTTATTTCTGACACTATGTTATTTAGCAAAAAATTATCCTTATCATGAAGCCTTTCGATCGGTATAATAAAATTACAGGGTAATATTTTTTTCTCATGTAACGGGTTCGATTCCCGGTTCAACCATGTAATTATTTTAATATCTATGAATGCAGTTTAAATTGTTTTTTAAATTAAAATAATGTCTTCTTTCAGTAAAATGTTCCATCTACAATATTTAAGGTACTTTCCCTCCATGTGGCATAGCCGTGGGACGCCCTGTAGATAAGAAAAAGATAAAACATAATTTATTGCCAAAACCAAAACATCACACACAAAAAACACTATAACCGAAAACCGAAAGGTAGGTAGGGATAGGTTTTACAGGAAAACCTATAAAAAGTCGATGGTGTAGAAAATAACAAAGGAAAATATTAATATTATTTTTGTAGCATTAGTTCCTCAACTCTGGCGTTCTACAGTCCTACATCTATGGTTTGGTATGGTTTCTCAACATTTTTGCGTAATTGAACTTCGAATGTACGGAACCCTCTCCAAGTTTAACTTGCACTTGTCCGGATTTTTTAAAGCTCCTATACCTACCTTCGACATTATTTTGTTTTGAGAAGTTAAGTTAAAGACGCGATTTTATCAGTTTATGCAAAAATTTCCGATAGATTACTGGCCAGCAACGGTTATGTACTCCAACGGAATGTAAAAATGTTTTTGTTTGGACGGCACTTTGAGAATCAGCCCAAAAAAAGAGTTCCATGTTGCCACCTTGTATAATTTATGTTCTAGTTAGTAGCAATTCAAATAATTTTGATGTCATAAGTCTTGTGATTATGAATTATTGAAGAATTCATGAAGAATTCGTGAAGAATTCGTATTTTATTTCCGATTTTCGGCGAAGTTAAAGAAATTATCACATAAAATCGAAAGTACGCCTGTTTTACACAAGAATTGTAAAAATTATTGGCAGTCTATTGTTTATAAGTGCACACAACTGTAAAAGGATTCATTTTGTTCAATAACTGCAATGAAAAACGTTTCTACCCACATAAATACCCATTTTGGGAATCTTCCCGGATATCTTCCCATTTTGGAAACTTTCCGGAAAGTTTCCGGCGGAAACTTTCCGCGCCGCCCATCTCTAATTGGGGGTGATCTGTGACTTGAACAATCCGGCGTCTGTATGTATGTATGTATGTTTGTATGTATGAATGTTTTTTCTATTAAGTCACGGTTTTACTCACTAGTAATTTGTCGGTGTAGCCGACTAGTTTCGGTTCTCATTCGGAGACCTTCTAATAGAAAAAATGTGCAGTGCTCACGAAAGTTTAAGTTTTAAAAATGTATGAATGTTCGTTCGACGATAACTTGAGTAAACTTAGTCAGATCGTCATGAAATGGTAGGTGGGTAAATGAGGCAAAGAGAATTTTTAAGTTCAAACATGAGCCAAATTGGTCGAGGGGTTGCTGAGATATGGGGTCGCGAGTTCATAGTTCGGGGCGAACCACTAGTAATTTATTATTCACCACAGACCACAATACTATCAAAACCGATTTATCTTCCGGGAGAATAACTCTTGAAATGGAACAATCTTTTTTTTTACACTATTAAGATGAGATAATGAGTTAATTCTGTTTACGAATTTATGATATTATGGATATAACGTAAAGGTATAATTATTACTATTTTCATTATTTCAGGTCCAATTCCAGTTAAAATTAAAAAAAGGTCACACTCAGGTGTTGGTATGTAACTTTCAAGTTTACCTCCCTTGAATTAAAATGTCTTTGTTTTTATAAATGTCATGTAATTATTTTAAACTTTGTCTTATGGTGCAGGAACGAAACCACCTCCAGTGGCAGCGGTGGACACTAAATCAATGGAATGGGATACCAATTTCGTGCACACGAAAACCGAACCTGATTGTTGTAAGCATAAGCCATAATGAGTATAATAGCACAGTAATAAATGGGTCACAGACCATAGAAATGGGTCCATGGGTCCACTAAAGTAGCATGGAGGGAAAGCCCAAATTTTTTTTGTTTGCCCAAAGTGTTTTTAATTTTGTAGCTAAACTGAGCTATAGGTACTTTTGTTCAGCGATTTTTGTTTCACGAAAATATAATGGTATTATTTTTATTATTCTAAACAGCAGAAAAACAATAAATAAGCTGATTTGTTTTTTTGCTTGACGAACCAGTGTTACTGCCCAAAAACCCGGTAGTTTGAGCAAATGTTGCTTTTTTGCTTGGAATAATGAATAATGAAAAAAAAAGATTAAATATTATTTCTATTGTCGTGAAACAAAAATTGCTCAAATTCATTACAGTCAATGATTCGAAACTGGTCGCAGTTATTTTGGTGGTATATCTTGGTGCAGGCACAAAACAAACTGATTCGACACGTTATGAACCAAAATATGAGTAGATATTGCGAATCATAAAACAAACATTCATTCATTCTCTTTCTCTTCCTCAGCTCAAGACACTTCCCCAGATGAAAATGAATATGACTGTTCATTTCTGCAGAATGAATCGCAGCCCGAAAGTAAGCCCTTTTGATCATAGTTCTTGCTTCTAAAACCACAAAATTTCATACTCACGGATTCTCTATGAAATGAAATCAATATTTTTTACACAAGACGCGAGCTTACACGCGAGCACTCTATTAACACTTGCGTTACGTGCGGCTTTGCAACGAAAGTGTTACGTCTACGTGCTGTCGTACGTTATATCTCAGCAACCCCTCGACCGATTTGGCTCATGTTCGAACTTAAAAATTCTCTTTGTCTCATTTACCCACCTACCAAATTTTATAACGATCCGAACAAATTTACTCAAGTTATCGTCGAACGAACATTCATACATACAAACATGCTTACAGTACTCCCAAATTAATAATGCGCATACAGATAGCGATGATCTGTACGTGAGTTACGCCCACTCACGTACAGATCTTCGCTATCTGTATGCGCAATATTAATTTGGGAGTACTGTACATACAAACGCCGGATTGTTCCAGTAGACTAGGATCACGGACCTAAAAACTAGGATAACTTCTCTCGCTTGGCTCGCTCGTTCAAAAATCTTTATGGCGGCTGTACACACTCGGCGAGAGACCCCGAGACATGCCGAGAGCGAGTGTGTACATGGAGCTCTCCTCTCGTCTCGCTCTCCCTCGCCTCGCCTCGTTCGGTCTCGGTCGCTTGTCGGTTTTTGCGCCCGAGTCAAAGGGTCTCCTTGGGTCTCGCGAGTAAAACGAGAGCGAGCCTGTACACACTCGTTCAATCAATTGCCCGATGACTGTGGACGTGTGAATACGTCTTTGCATAGTAACCATCCAGCATCTTCTTCTTCGCCATGGCTTAGTAATATTTTTTAAGGTAAACGTGCAAAAAATTTAATAGATTATTGCACAAAAACAAAAAGTAGCAGCGGTTTCCACGTCCATTATTAACGGGCGAGTGTGTACAGGAATGCTTTCGACGAGAGCCCACCAGCCCGAGACTCTCGCCGAGAGGCTCTCGTCGAGTGTGTACAGCCGCATAAAGAATTGTAAGCACAGATTACAAAAAAGAACAGATGCGACTCCCGTCATACTAACCCCCGGAAGTTAGTCGCGCTTGACAGCCGATTCCATCACGCTGCCTATATGACCAAAAGTCGATAGTTTTTTATCGATGTACTAGGGATGGGGTTAAAAAAATGTCGATAAAATACTGCCCTTGGTAGTTTTATTTATATTTTATTTCTTAGGGTTTAATTGAAGAAAAATATATGTCATTTAAGAAGTTTTATTCACTGATCTTGAAACGTACCAAATTTTTTTGGTC
Source organism: Zelleria hepariella (assembly GCA_949319315.1). Taxonomy (NCBI): domain Eukaryota; kingdom Metazoa; phylum Arthropoda; class Insecta; order Lepidoptera; family Yponomeutidae; genus Zelleria; species Zelleria hepariella. The sequence goes on along the minus strand of OX439389.1, from coordinate 13,761,284 downwards.
TTCACTTCACTAGCCTATGGAAGAAGAATCTGGTTCTGGTTTCATGAATATGCAGCATATTTCTATTAATACATTAATACATTTCAATGTATGCTTCTTCTAAAGCTAATCATGAAAATTATCGGTCGCTTGTTTCCGTTGCTTCGTTTCTTGGCCATGGAGTAAATCGTCCTCTTGGGGTCCTATCGAAGCTAGGCAGCCCTCAAGCGCCGCGCAGGGCGACAGTGTTCGTCCGACGAAGGCGCATGTCTCTCCACTTGGTGGCTGTAAATGCGAAATTAAAAATACTTTTAATAAAAGATGATAACAAACAAACTTTTAACAAACATAACCCATACATAAATAAAGAAGAGGCATCTTTAATGGTAGACCGTGCCTCACACATTACACTAATGAACAAATCTGCTAATGGCTTGAGAAGCCGATTGCAGAATTTATCTCAACAAAGACACTCAACTTGTGTCTAAATCACAACCTTTATTGCGCCTGTCTACCTATTCTCTAGGCTAGTCAATAACTATTTGTGATACAAGTATGTAGCATTGTTCGGTGCGCTGACTAATGAACGTTCCACGCATGCTAACAGGGAGCTTCTATAGTATAGCTTGATTTGTTTGAATTAATATTCAATAGTTATAAATACCTTGTTTATCCTGACGAGATGAATTATCATTTTTTGTTCCTTGACTAGAATCTTCTCGGAACTGTATCGCTTAGGTATTGGTATATGACGATTCTTGTAAAGTTGGAAGCTGAAACAAAAGTATTTAATTACTGGTATATAAATGCTGTTACTGCCACATTGGCAATAGAAAGTCACGTTCGTATCATCGAACGCAGAAAAGATGCATCTTTTATAACAACCTTCGGATGGTGGGTCAAGTTGGCATAAACATAACCTCTAAATGAATACTGATACACTCGAGTTGTATTAGATAGTGTATAGTGTTAATTATGTTAGGTACTTACGATATGAATACATAGCAGATGGTGTGGGTGAAGAAAATATCATCAGACAAGAAGAATGTAGTCTTTCGAAAGCAAACATGCTTTCGGTTGAAGTCGGGTATTTTTCTCAATCAAGGAATTGCTGGATACGTTCATTTCAACTTTTAACTATTAGCGTACACGGTAATCATTCCCAAATAAGTATAAACACTTTACGGCCGCGAAATCGCAAAATATAGTTCTATTTCTAATAAAAGTATATCGTCGCCCTAATTCTAATATAGCGTAAGTCATTTTTTAACGAAATTGACATTTTGACATTTTTAGGTAAAGGGGACAAAAATACACCTATCTCTGTCTTTACTTTGCAAACTTTGTATGGAAAAAAAAGAGATAATTGACTCAAAACAATAAGTCGTTTCTCAAAGCATCAATTTTCCATTCGAATAAAGCGTAACTCATCCTTTTACATGGAAAAATAAAGAGAGCCGGTCGCTGCTTGTTTGAAGGGATGATTTAGTTGGATTCCTACGGTTAAAAGATATGCAATTGTTTGTTATCTTTAGTGTAAGGTCATATAAATGGATAGACGTATTTTTTATGTTACTTATTATAATTCAATTCATAGAAATGATTAGTTAAAAACGGCAAATGAGTTACGATTTATTAGAAAATATAAAAATCTTGATTTAATTTGAGATACGACTTATTCGAACAAACAATTTGTATTGTTTTACGTTTTACCTGTATAGAGTTTGAGTCTTCTGATGAAGATGACCACGCATTAATTAGAAATCTACGTGAAAATGGTTTAAATATACCCAATTCTAAAAAGAAACCGAATAACCACATAAAAATTTTAGAAGACACACAATTTTTTCGGCCAAACAGCGTGGTCTAAGTATCGCAAACCGATAAACAGATAAAAGAGCAATGTATCTCTGGGAGTACCGCTCTGGGGTTGAAATAGTAGCAGATGCAGACTCATGTAACGATAATCACAACTTACCTGAAATACCGACTTGACAGCTTTCATAACTTATCAGCCAGATGACGAACTATTAGAAGCTATAGATGCGATTCAATCTCCTTCAATAATGATGCATCAAAACAAAAATGAAATGGAAATGCTAAGTTATGTACTTCATGAAACACAGGAGCTGGAACTGAATGCAGAAGCCATAAATACTATTCACTTTCAATACTGATGCTCTAAGCCGAAAATGGAAATGCTATGTTTTGTAGGTACTTACTGAATACAGGAACTGGAACTGGACGCAGAAGATATAAATACGTTTCCATCTCCTTCAATACTGATGCCCCAAGCCGGAAGTGTAATGGAGATGCTTAGTGATGTACTTACTAAAACACAGGACCTGGATCTAGAAGCAGGAACGGATATAATAGCTACGACTGTGGTTGAAGATACATCAGATGTACAGCTTGTCTGTGAAATTGCTACGACTAAATGCACGTACTTACCTTCGAGCTGGAACTGAAGAAATGCCATGAACACCATTGCCATATTGCCCTAGCAGTGCACCCAAAGTAACTGCAACATCTAAAAATAATGTGTCACATACTAATCCTGGACAGTGCGGTTGACTTTGGGGCTGGAAATGACGAAACTGGAACTGTTAAGGTCGATGAAAATAACAAGAAACGAAGTAAGAGAGCGCCTGAACATGCATTTAGTAAAATACATGCATTTAGTCGTAACAATTTCACAGACGAGCTGTACATCTGTGATATCTTCAACCACAGAGGTAGCTATTGTATCCGTTCTTGCATCCAGATCCAAATCCTGTGTTTCAGTAAGTACATCACTTAGCATTTCCATTTTCGGCTTGGAGCATCAGTTTTGAAGGAGACTGAATAGTATTTATGGCTTCTGCGTCCAGTTCCAGCTCCTGTGTTTCATGAAGCACCTACCTAACTTAGCGATTCCATTTCATTTTCGTTTTGATTTATCATTATTGAAGGAGATTGAATCGCATTTTATAGCTTCGAATAGTTCGTCATCTTGCTGATAAGTTATGAAGCTGTCAAGTATTTCAGGTAATTTGTGATTATTGTAACATGAGACTGCATCTGCTACTATTTAATCCCCAGTAGAACTCCAAGAGATACTTTCTCTTTTATCTATTTAACTGTTTGCGATACTTGGACCACGCTGTTTGGCCGAAATATTAGTTTGTTTTCTAAAAATTTTATGCGGTTATGCCATTTCATTTTAGAATTGGATATATTTAAACCATTTTCACGTAGATTTCTAATAAATACGTGGTCATCTTCATCAGAAGACTCAAACTCTATACAGGTAAAACCTAAAACAATACAAATTGTTTGTTCGAATAAGTCGTATGTCAGATAATTAAGGAAACTAATAAAGCGTAAGTCAGAAATCACAGAGAATAAGAAATATATCATTAAAATTCCGCACATTATATTACAGTACGTTAAATTTTGACAAAAAGTCTAGTACATGTTAAATAAGGTTTTCTTTAAAGAAGTCGTAGAAAAACGGTTATTTGAGCCTCCTGAAAAGTTGTCATTTTTGACTTACTTCATATTAGAATTAGGGCGACGATATTTTCCTTTGATAGCTGCGCGGTGTTGCCAACTATTTTTTTCCGCGACCATGCAACCCCCTAAACCTCCAGAACTCTTTTTTTTTTTGCACCAAACCATTTCTTTTAATATGAGTACCTATTTTGCATTCAAATGCGGTTTTTTGATCAAATATTACTTTAGCACTTCCTTAAATTGCTTTTGTGGTAGCAAAAGGATTTCTAGATTACTTTTGTCCCCACTTGAGATGAATAAAAACATTGCTAAAATAATATAAATCCTTCTAAATTTCACCAGCCACATTGATTGTAGGTAACATTGATTTCTTTGCCTACGAGACAGGGGGTCCAAACCACCAACCTAGTGGTGATTCCACTAATAGTACGGAAGCCGACCGCATGATCTTCACGTCACTTGATACAAAGATAAGCTCTATGGCTTCAAATAGAAAAAGTTACGCTGAGCTCGAATCAATCGGTCTTATCACTCTGAATTGGCCGAAAGGTCGAAAAAAAGGGCCACTTCCGGTGCAAAAAAACACCTGATTTTACGTGATCTGATACAAGAATGAGACTGGTGGCTTCAATTAGAACTTCTTTCGGAGAGGCAGAAAAACCAAGTCTGCCAGCGCTGGAGTGGCCGGAAGTACCCGACAGACGCTCTCAAAGATCATGATTTTACTCAAAATTTACGTGATCTGATACAAGAATGTGACTTGTGGCTTCAATTAGCCCTCGATTCGCAGAAGCAAAAATACCAAGTCTGCCAGCTCTAAAGTGGCCGGAAGTACCTGCCAGATGCCCTCAAAGATCAGGTTTTGGGCCAAATTTACGTGTTCTGAATTGATCTGATACAAGAATGAGACTGGTGGCTTCAATTAGAACTTCTTTCGGAGAAACAGAAAAACCAAGTCTGTCAGCTCTGGAGTGGCCGGAAGTACCTGACAGACGCCCTCAAAGATCACGATTTTGCTCCAAATTTACGTGATCTGATACAAGAATATGACTGGTGGCTTCAATTAGAACTTCTTTCGGAGAAGCAGAAAAACCAAGTCTGTCAGCTCTGGAGTGGCCGGAAGTACCTGACAGACGCCCTCAAAGATCATGATTTTGCTCCAAAATTACGTGATCTGATACAAGAATGAGACTGGTGGCTTCAATTAGAACTTCTTTCGGAGAGGCAGAAAAACCAAGTCTGCCAGCGCTGGAGTGGCCGGAAGTACCCGACAGACGCCCTCAAAAATCATGATTTTGCTCCAAATTTACGTGATCTGATACAAGAATGAGACTGGTGGCTTCAAATAGCCCTTGATTAGCAGAAACAGAAAAACCAAGTCTGCCAGCTCTGGAGTGGCCGGAAGTACCAGACAGACGCCCTCAAAGATCAGGATTTTGGTGTATGGTGTACAGTATCACCATCTTACCTGTTCAGGCTATGAAAGATACTTCGTAACTTACACTTAGTTCTACAGGTATGACTAATAAGAAAATAAAAAACCGCCTAGTTCTACATCCATGTATGACTACTTGGAACACGTAAAATGGTAATTTTTTGTTCTGTCTAGTCAAACACCTACACGGTAGATTTAACTGTAATTTTATAAGTGTACAAAATGATTTGTTTTGGCCCCCGCACTATCTTGTTTACTGGTTAAGTGCCCTTTGTCCACGAAAATCCATTGAAAAGATCCATTGATGGATTTTTGTGGACTTTATGTCCACTTTAATCCATTACTTGGGACTGTTGTACGGAATGTATTTTTTGGATAAAAATTAATTAATAAGATATTGATAGGTACACCAAGGGTAAAAACACTTTCAGGCCCAGTTATGGGCCCAGTGTTATGTTCTAAAATGTTAAATCCCAAAACAAAACAAAAAAACACAGACTTTCAACAAGTAGGTAACAAGTCCAAGTGACAGATGTCAGGATTTTTACTGTCAGCCGTACAGCCGTTTAGAAGTTAATGTAAAAAAAGGATAATTATTCTTACTACCCGTTGTCCTATTACCCGTTTTCCCGTAGAAATTAAGCATTTTCCCGCGTTAAAAAGTAGCCTATGTTCATCAAGGATAATATCGGCTTCTAATGGTAAAATATTTTTTAAAATCGGTCCATTAGTTTCGGAGCCTATTAAATACAAACAAACAATCAAATCTTTCCTCTTTATAATATTATAGTGCAGATGTAGATAGTGTAGGTACTGATGATGGTGCACATGGCTACTTTAGCAGGTAGAGGGCGCGAGGGGTGTGGAGTGTAAAAATCATTATGACTGTAGTAATACGTCAGATGGTTCGACATAAACTGATTTATTTTTAACTAGCTGTGCCCGCGACTTCGTATGCGTTTTTACACATGTGACATTTCATTTAAATTCGACTGTGGAGGAAAACTCAAAAGGAAGGTTTTTTTTAACCCCCGACCAACAAAGAGGGGTGTCATAAGTTTGATAGCTTTGTGTGTGTGTCTGTTTATGTGTTTATGAGGGTGTGCCTGCCTGTGTGTCTGTCTGTGTGTGTGTGTGCCCTAATCTAAACAATAAATTTATGATAAAATATGTTTTGTTTAGATTAGGTATCGCCCGTGTAAGATACCAGGAAGCTTAGCATAAGAATTGCCTGGGAAGTATGGGGGTTTATTATGTATCTCCCTCGACGTAGAGTGGGATAGATAAAGTTATAGATAAGGTCTTACCCATTCTCATGCTAAGCCAGCAAGCAAAGTATAAGGTTGGGTTAGAGCGTATTTACCGCAAATAACTCTGTCTATTCCGCTCTACGGCAAACAAAATATATTTTTTTAATATCAAGTTGGGCTCAGTAGAGTAAATATTTTAAAAAAGGCACAAAAAAAATGTCAACCTCGCGTGGGTTCAAATCCAGAACATTTCAACCGCGACGCAACAGTACTACATTTCTAACATCGATAAACTTTGTCCGACCTCCACCGAAAACCACTCACAATTCCCTCCAGCAAGCATCATAAGGCTGGGTTAGAGCGTATCTATGGCTCTGTCCATCCCGCTCTACGTCAAACAAAAGAGTGAGATACCTATTATTTTAAACCCATAGATACGCTCTAACCCGGCCTTATGCTACGCTTGTAGAACTAACATTTTCCGCCAAAATAAAATAAAAACAAATGCCGATTTTTCATTTACAATATGCGCCCCAAATGCCAAAAGTCGTAGCGTGCTATTATACAGAGTGTTAAAATAAATAAATAAATAAATAAAAGACCGCCAACAAAGCGGGAGACCACGTATACGTACGTGTACGTATAGTCCTCATCATAACGAACATTTTTGCCCAAGGAACTATGCCTGGGAAATCAACGGTTTCCGAGATAATAAAGTCGGTTTTTTTTTTTTTTTTCAGAAATATGTTCAGTATCACGTTCTTAACATACCTTCTCAAGAAGCCATATCAAAATTATGGATATTTCTTACAAAAAATCAAGTTAAAATTGCAACCCGCAATGTAGGTTTTCGAGAGAATGTGGTTCAAAGTCGGACTTTAATTTTTTTTTTTGCAGAAATATGTTCAGTTTCACGTTCTTAACATACCTTCTCAAGAAGCCATATCCAAATTATGAATATTTCTTACAAAAAACGAAGTTAAAATTGCAACCCGCAATGTATTCTAAACATCGGATAGCCTAAGTTACTCCCAGAAACGTGAGTTACGACCATGTTAAGTTTGGTTGAAAACTATTCAGCGGTTTTCGCGTTTATCGTGTTCATACAGACAGACAGACAGACAGACAGACAGACAGACAGACAGACAGACAGACAGACAGACATAAACAGTTTTTTTTGCATTTTTGGATTCAGTATAGTTTACTTAGTAACCCCTGCTAGTTTTTTTCTAAAAATATTCAATGTACAGAATTGACTTCGCTAGAGTTTTATTATAAGTATAGATACATGTAAATAACAATAAGGTCTGTATACCACATCAATGACAAGCAAAGGAAAAAAGATGAGCTAAATAAGCTGAAGTAGGAATACCCAAACGACTGGTTTCTACATTTTCTTGCGAGTTGGTGATTACATAGAGCATCGCTTGTATCGATCCTATGTTTCAATATAAAATAAAAAACGGCCAAGTGCGAGCCGGACTCACGAAACGAAGATTCCGTGCAGCCATTCAATAAATACTATGGTTTCATGGACCCTCGGTGCGTGAGTTCAACACGCACTTGGCGTGTTTTGACCATGGCTGGTCTGATAGTAACTTTTGATCAATACAATAAACAAAATTGAATGGCACGTAAAAATAAGTATGTCAAAAAAACAACGTTTCTTGCAATTTTCTATTAAGGCGCTGTGTATAGTGAATCGCCCGCGCGCAACGAAAAATGCACAAAATCGATTCCTGTATCAAATACACTAAAAAAATCGAAAATGTTCACATATCAAACCCTAGAATTAGTTGGGACCTATCTAAAACAGCCAGTTTCGTGTTGACATTCATAAACGTTTTGAAGATATTTTGCATGAAAAAAAATAGGCGGCGCACTTTTTTTTAAGCAAAATATCTTGCAATCTTTTATGGATATCAACACAAAAAAGGCTGTGTTAGATAGGTCTCAACTAATTCTAGGGTTTGATATGTGAACATTTTCGATTTTTTTAGTGTATTTGATATGTGAAAATTTTTGTTTTTTTTAGTGTATTTGATACAGGAATCAATTTTGTGCATTTTTCTTTGCGCGCGGGCTAATTCACTATGCCCAGCGCCTTTAATCACGGTTTTACTCACTAGTCGGCTACACCGACGTGAGTAAAACCGTGATTTATTAGAAAAATGTGCAGTGCTCACGAAAGTTTAAGTTTAAAAAAAAAACTTGCACCCTATACCTAACTATATTCTTCAAAATCTGTAAATGCCATTCGTAATATTATCGCATTCCGATGACTTTCTTCTCTCACAGTTTTCCTGTAGCTATAACGGTTAATGGTGCTGGCTGTCTTTACCTACCTCAAAACTCACGAATATGAGTATAGTCATATTCGTGAGTTTTGAGGTAGGTTGAATGAAATGACAAAGTTAGAGAAGTTTAAAGTTACAGGCCCGCCTGGCCATGAAACCTATTGTGTATAGACAAATAGACAAAGCCGTGGTCAGGCTGTTTTGACAGGGTTCCGTGGCCGTGTACCTTACCGACCACGGAACGAAAGCGCAAAAAGCATCCCAGTTTGCTTGCTTGTTGCTTTGGTTCAGTTATACTGGTCGATGCAATCGAAAAATATTTGAAAAGCGGACGGTGCTAAATACTTGTATCGTTTTTACCATTTTTCTGAACTTCGTGTCTAAAACACATTGTAAGACACACATACGGTATTTTTCTCATTTTTTCTTTTCGATCAAGGAACAGACAACCAGCACAAAATTGACAGATGAACATCTAATATGTTGGCACTATACTAATTTTATTGATGACTGTCATTTCTGTAAAGACCTAAGTCCACACACTCCGATTTTTTTTACACTCTGGTTTCTTCATAAATATTTTTTACATTGCTTTTATAATGAAAACGCCACTGGATCACTTTTAAATAATAATATTTTTCACTTTTACAAATACTCTTACTTTAAATAATTTACTTTTTGTTTTTTCTAAAGCACTAACCCGTGCTAGGGAATAATTTAATGTAGTTTTATACTTCGATAATTTAAATAAAAATCGGGCAGAGTTTCACCCTTTCACTTCGAGCGTCGGAACAAGAATCCCCGTTTGGACGTTCAGCGCGCCTTTTTATACTCTGTCACGCGCACGTGCCTTCAAACTTCATTGGTTGTTTCAACGCAAATGTTTGACCAAAGTATAAATGGTTATTCTCAACTTCATTTATTGCTAATAAAATTGGAAACTACTCGTATTTAGTTCGTATATTCCGAAAATCACGACACATGCAAATATTATAAGTACATAATGCTAAACAGTATAATTAATAATAATGTTAATAATTTTTAAAGATGTCAATAAATTTTAAGTCAATCCGATGACTTTCTCTTCTGACAGTTTGTCTGTAGCTATAACGGTTAATGGTGCTACCTCAACGCGCCATCCTGTATAATGGAAATGTTTTTTTTTTATTATTGCAAGTATTTTCACCATGATTTTTGATGCTTACAAGAAACAAAATCGAATGTGCACGAAAAAAAAGTGTTGTCAAAATCGCAAATTTTTTGGCACCCTGTCTATAATTTTCAAAATCTGTAAATGCCACTCGTAATATTTTTGCAATCTGATGACTTTATTTTCTGACAGTTTTTCTGTAGCTATAACGGTTCATGGTGCTGCCTCAACGCGCCACCCTGTATTATGGAAATGGTTTTATTTAAAAAAATATATCTTTCTAATGTTTTGACCATGGCTTTTGATCCTTATTTACTAGAAACAAAATCATATGGCACGAAAAAATTAGTTTGGTGAAATTTACCAACTTACTTGCTCCCTGTATACAAGGTGTTACAAAAGTACCTAACTCTTTTTACAGGGTGTAACCTACTGGTCAACAGGATGTCAAATCTGTGAAAAAAAGTTGAAAATAACAATTTATATTTTATATCTACAAAATTTAAAAAAATTCATAACTTTTTTGTTTTTGTTATTAGCTCAATTTTAAAAATATGTTTGTGCGTGTTGGTGCATTTACATAGCTTTGATTTGTTAAAATTTTGTGAAAGTCAATGAAAACAATATTAAAAAAATACTTTTCTCCCGCCACATCGTTCACATTTTATTAATTTAAAAATTAACGGAACGTCATCGAGCAAAAAAAATATTTAGGTTGTGATCCCTATCACCGGGTGCTATTACCCTGTAAAAAGAGTTAGGTACTTTTGTAACACCTTGTATATTTTTCAAAATCTGTAAATGCCATTCATGATATTTTCGCAATTCAAAGACTTTTTTTTCCGACAGTTTTCCTGTAGCTTTAACGGTTAATGGTGCTGCCCTTGTAAACCAACAACAAAAGTACATGCAAAAGTATTAACTCTTGCTTTTGGGTATATACTCAGTAAAAACGAGTAAAAACGAATAAATATTCATATTTTCTTTACCGAATCATTAAATACTATTTAGTATTTACTCACCGCCCATCTCTATCCGAGAATGTCAAAAACGATCCTTGTGGTCGGGTCACTAAGTAACATCCTTCTGGCGAACACTTCCAGGCCCGAGTCTCCACTCTACTAACTGACTGATCCAGTGTGTATCTACCAGAAAACCTTTATTTAAACATGAACATTTGCAACTTATTCAATTTTTGTACCAGTTGAAGTAAATGTAGTAGTCCCCATCAACCTTTGAGGCCGTCTGTCGGGTACTTCCGGCCACTCCAGAGCTGGCAGACTTGGTTTTTCTGTTTCTGCTAATCAAGGGCTATTTGAAGCCACCAGTCTCATTCTTGTATCAGATCACGTAAATTTGGAGCAAAATCATGATTTTTGAGGGCGTCTGTCGGGTACTTCCGGCCACTCCAGCGCTGGCAGACTTGGTTTTTCTGCCTCTCCGAAAGAAGTTCTAATTGAAGCCACCAGTCTCATTCTTGTATCAGATCACGTAATTTTGGAGCAAAATCATGATCTTTGAGGGCGTCTGTCAGGTACTTCCGGCCACTCCAGAGCTGACAGACTTGGTTTTTCTGCTTCTCCGAAAGAAGTTCTAATTGAAGCCACCAGTCATATTCTTGTATCAGATCACGTAAATTTGGAGTAAAATCGTGATCTTTGAGAGCGTCTGTCAGGTACTTCCGGCCACTCCAGAGCTGACAGACTTGGTTTTTCTGCTTCTCCGAAAGAAGTTCTAATTGAAGCCACCAGTCTCATTCTTGTATCAGATCACGTAAAATCGGGTGTTTTTTTGCACCGGAAGTGGCCCATTTTTTCGACCTTTCGGCCAATTCAGAGTAATAAGACCGATTGATTCGAGCTCAGCGTAACTTTTTCTATTTGAAGCCATAGAGCTTATCTTTGTATCAAGTGACGTGAAGATCATGCGGTCGGCTTCCGTACTATAAGGTGGCAACACTGACGTGCAACACTCAACTTCACTCAAGTGTTCTCTCTCGCTCTCTCTTTCTCTGACTCTCTCTCATTGCGATGGAATCGGGCTTCACTACCGCTCGTTCATTTGAATGAACGATTCACAGGGCTGATTGTAAGTTCCAATAAAACTTCCAGATGGCAGCTTCAGCGGCCGCAACCACTCCTACCCGCAATCCGGCGACGAGGGCAACGTCCTGGCCTGGGCGCACCAATTGGAGAAGCGGCGGATAGAGGGCGAGCACCGATTGGCCGACGCCATGTTCGCGATAGCCAAGAGCCAATCGGAGATGGCGCAGGCGCAACAGCTGATGGCGGAAGCCCTCAACGGTATCAGAAGAGACGTACAGATGTACCTAGGCCAAGCAGCACCAAGCCACGACCCCACCGCGATACACCAGGCCATGTATCCGCATCCGCCGCAGTAGGGGCTTCTAAACGGAATTGGAATCTGTTAAACCAATGCGTTAGTACAAAACGAAATCCGCGGAGGATCAATGACAGGGCCGGATTTAGAATTGTTGAGGCCCAGTACGTGCAGCATGGTAAGCCCGAGATAGGCCCTTCTCTATGCAAAACTGTCAACTTGTCGGTCGGGCTCGAGTTGGCTCTACGCTAACATGGCGATGGAGACAAAAATACAACATTTTAATTAAAATGGCAATAACTACTTTTTGCTCGACATGACCATAATCTATTGCCATCTCGAGTCCCGCCTTCCATGCTCGCACAATAGACATGGCAAGTATCTCACTCGAGTTCGAGAGAGTGTCAAAACAACCATGCTAAGCATGCTGGGGCGACAAAGGTGTGGAGACCCTATTTTCTTTGCGAGAACCCTTTCATTTTCCAGTGAGAAAAATTTGGTTCTGGTGTATGACGAGCTTCACTGCTAATTTCGATTTCAATTCAATTTATTTCGACCAACTATGAGGATCATAAAATACAGTGCAAGATGTTAGTAATAAATAATTTAACCAATGGAATGCCGACAAAAATATTCATAGCCTTGAACCGCCTCATTACCAAGCCATTTGTTTGCTAGAATAGTTAGAACGAGTGTGTAACAAGGATTTGGATTTACCAAACTGTTTTTTTAATAACTTCTATTTATGTGGGGGCCCCTCTTGTGGAGGCCCTGGGCGGTTGCCCCTTTTGCCCCCCCTTAAATTCGGGCCTGATCAAGGAGAGAAACTAATTTAAGATACCACCCAGCAGCTAGGGGCTTTTGAGTGCTATGGTGGTGATAATGAAGACGTGAGTGGCCACTGCCTCATACGATTACATCGATACATACAATAAGATAGATACCTAAATGTTTAGAAATGTAATTGATCTCATAAATACAAAACTAATAAAAAAATATATGGAATGTACGAAAAGTGGATGGAAGGATAGCCTATGGTGTGTCGATAGGTTTCCAGCAGAAGGACCAGAAAACCGGCAGCAGAAAACCGGGTTTTCCTCGATTTTCTCTGCAACCAGCGAACTGACCCTCTAGAATTGGAATCAGAATATTATTTGCTGTACTAGAAAAATATTAAAAGGACAGACAGCATTAATAAATCGTAATTGAAGCCTACAACTGGGAACCTATCGAGGCACCATTCCACTGAGGCCCCTGATCATTGTAGATTGATGGATGCAAAAAGTTTTATTCCTCTGGGAGACTGGACTGGACCCAAGAATGCCTTCGTAATCAAATACCAGATTTTTTTCCATTCTAAACTGCTGCGGCTGACACTGAGTCTGCTACCTTACTGTACACACGACAGCACGTCGACCCTTACACGCTGGCACTCTACTCAGTTGCGTTACGGGCGGGCGACTTTACAACAAAAGTGTACCTACACTCTGACGTGCTGTCGTGTGTACCTTATAAATAAGTTTAAATGCAATAAAGTTTATTTCTTACATAACTATTCATTTATTATTCGAAACAAGCTTGAACTTCTATTGTTGATCAATGCTTTTTTGAGATTTCTCCTTTTTTACCACTCGCGCAAACCGGCGTGAATATGTGAGGTGAATGTTCTATCTTTCTCGATTTAATAATGTGCCAGAGAGGGAAAGAAGAAAGGAATGACGTCAATGGGGCGGAGCAACACACCCCAAAAGATAAGCATGCAAGAATCTTCATGCAAATTATTGGAATAGGTTTTATGTTCGCTTTATCCAGCTCATATTATGTTGTGAATTTGTGATTATTTTATTCATTATTTTGTATGAAAACTGTCTTTTACGTTGGATTTAAATAAAAAATATATTTTTTTGCTTGAACTGGAACGTAGTATTTTACATTGTCTATGGTCTCCAACATGCTCTATCGTGTCTATGGAAACGTACGTTTATAAACCAAATCTATCATATTGTCAGTTGTTAAAGAAATTTCACTAAACGTATTTAAATATAAAAACGTCACTAAATCATGATTCATTTTAACAGTATGAAATTTGAATATTTAATATCACTAATAATGGTCCTAGTAATTTTTAAAGTGTAAAATTCACAAACAAAATAACTTGAAAGTTCATCAAACATTAAACCTAAATATGTCTCTGAACGTACCTCAGCCATTGATCTTTTTCTTTCGTTCCATTTCGGAAAAATGCTGATCGAGCTCGAATGATGGCGCGGGCGCGGGGAAAGAAAGAACAAGTTCATGAGAAGGAAATGGTGTAGCAGTTGATACGGTTAGTTTGGCTTTTTTCTATTTCGTTTCCAGTTTTACTCAAACTACGTTATTTTTGCAACTTTGACTGCGACGCGATTACCGTTATCGGGCAAAATGAGGTGGGAAGGTAACGTCGCCGGCGGCAATGTTCTCTTTTGTTCGTTTCCACGTGCCCGCAAAATAGTACTAATTTCGCCCATGTCTGCTTTTCCTACATCAAATTGGTGTAATTTGCCTCGTTTGGGCCAATGGCGGCGTTTGCACATTGGCGAAATTCGCGACGGTCGGTGATTGAAAAATGGCGAACCGCATTGTCAGCGCTGCGCGGCGTGGTCGCAGTGATTAGTCCAGTCACCCGCTAGGTCGGACTAGCAGCTGGAGAGCACTTGATTTTCTCGTGACTTAATTATTGGTATGGCTGGTGTTGCAGAAGCGGCAGGTGACCTGGTGTACCGGCGCCATGGCCGGCGAATTCGTCGAAGGTTGGCTGGTGGCGCAAGTTCTCGGCGAGGGATCCTATGGAGAGTGAGTGTACATTTCTATTGTTACCTGGGTAAAACCACATGTGGCCGAGACCTGCCCAAATTTTTATTTATTTATTTAGGTTAGAGTCACTTACATTATTTTGTGGTTAAACTTGTTTTGTATGCTAATTAATGTTTTATCTATGCAGCCATGTTATTATTTGTTGTTAAACATTTAGGTAGTTAGAAGCAAATATGATAGATTTCCTTAAAATCTACAATTTTTTTTTTATTGGGCATTCAGTAAATAGGGTAGGTGATGCAGTGTGGGATTTAGATTAATTTCAATAATAGGCGATACTTTTTTATGTTGTCTAATACACCCTCAAGGTCATAATCGTGTGTATTTTTTATTATTTGTTTTCAACTTCTTATCCTAGGTAAATTCTTTTAAGATAAATAAGGTACTTTTAAGGTACCTTGTGGAAGTCAGCTTGGTTTTTATTATTATGATGGTATGGCAAAATATTTGACCAATGTATTTTTACATGATCTGTTTGTTTTGTCCTTTGTCGTATTTTATTTGCAGAACTCCAGTTCTTTGGTTTAGTAGAGTAATATAATGAAGAGAGGTATTATCTAAGAATAGAGTTCTGTTATCACCATGCAAGCCATGATGCTTCTAACCAACTTTTGGGATTGATGATTTTCACATGCCTGCCTGATGCCTCAGACCCTCATGATGTTTCTCTTTACCATTGCTACAAATTGACAACAGCTGTAGTATTAGAAAATAAAGTTACACACTGTGATACGAACCTGACACCCCTCACTTGAAGGACAAATGTTCCATCCAAAACCCATCACTCCATGACAAAACATTTTATTTTATTATTGCTGCCTGTCATGCAATCTTGTTATCCGACTGCAAAGCAGTGTTAGGTATGGTATGGCTTTTTAAATCTAAACCATTACTATTATGTGAACTTTGCTTTTCTACCAAAAGATGCTGTGAAATCTTGGTTTGACTTCCAAACAGAAAGACTTCTGGCCTACAAAGTCGTACCTTTATGTACTTTCGGCATTCAAGTAATTAAAATAATATCTCCAAGGCTGATATGAACACTTTCTAAACAATAAGTAATTTGAATACATTGCAACATGGTTCAGCAGATGAGCAGTTTCATTAGAACCATAAATGCCACAAGAAGTAATAAAACTACAGCTCCTGAAAAGTCATACAAAGACAAAAATAATTAACATCAACTAGCTCGACAGATGCATATTTCTCATGCCACAGAAAGAGTATTTTAATAATAATTGCTGAAGCCAGGTAAATGGGATATGATCAGGTGCGTGTTTCATAAATTATTATGTATGACAATTCGATGTACACTGAGTAGCCGATTACCTAGATATAAAAGAGGTAACAAAATGGTTAGCTTACTATCTGTCTACTCAATGTACATTGAATTGTCATAATAAACTATGAATTGTAGTTCTATGAAACTTGCACCAAGATGTCTAGCCCTATAGATTATAATCGTGCTTTGACAGTCCAACACAGTGCTATCTCTTATTTTATGACTACAGGGCGAGGCTTAGAGCCCGGGACACTTCAACCCAGTGGGATATTTTGTGTCACCCCCATCCTTATTACTGCTCAGGACTGGCAGACTGAGGTCATACGCTTCAGAATGTCACTGCTCTAAGATATGCTATCCGGGGACGAATTAAATGCGTTTTCTAGCAAGAGCACTGCAGTGTCACTCAAAACAAGTTCAATGGACTCTAACTCGTCTCGCTATAAGTTGGTAGTGTGAAAACTAGCAAGTTTACATAAGTCTGTAAACTTGCTAGTTTATACACAACAAACTGGGTAGGTGTACTTTTTTTTTTTTTCGTTGTCCAAGTACGCACTGTCCAGGTATTGCATAGTGGTCAACAAAACCCACTTATATTCTAAAAGTTGCCACTATGATAGGTTCCTACAATCGATGTAAACACTCGAGTTAACCCAAAATAAAACGTCCACCATCATACAGCCAAAAACACAAAAACCTAGCGCGATGCCTATTAGCCTTGAAACACGACAAGACAACACGAGGCGCAGTCAACGTCCTCCTATGAAAAGACTCCGCGAGTCAAGCGTGACCGTCGATTTTAGACGAAGGCGGAACTGGCGGCCGCTGCATTTTCGACTAGAAAAAAAAAACCACGGCCGAAAGACCGCGCGTTGTCGGCGCCCGCGCATCCTTGAAAGTTCAACCACCCCGCGCGGTCACTGCCGCCGCTCTGCCTTGTTTTTCGCCAACTCGCAAATGTCTGCCATTACAATTTGCAAAGTTAAAAATTATGTTTGCGCTCTTCGTCGCCCTGTCTCTCGCTGCCAGCCGAACTAACGCTGGGTTTAGTTTTAAGACGCAAGCTCCTCACCTTCGCTTTGAAGATAGTAGAATTCGGAAGGCAAAGTTTTTTGTTCGAAAGTCCGTTATTGTCTTAATCTTATCTTTAGACAATATTGAGAAACTAATTTCAATATTTTTTATTTTGGTCCAGTAGTTTTGTTTTTATGCGCTAAAATGTTTTGTTCCTATGACCGCATTGACCGCCAACAGTATGCAGACCGTCGCGTGACGTCATAAAACCGTATCTTTGAAACGTTGTAAAATCCAAACTACTGAACCAAAATAAAAAATATTGAAATTAGTTTCTCAATATTGTCTAAAGATAAGATTAAGCCAATAACGGACTTTCGAACAAAAAACTTTGCCTTCCGAATTGCCGCGTCGTTGATTCCTGTTCCTGTCCTACTAACTGACAGAAGACGTACAAACGACAAATGTTCATTACAAAAGGGCTGCTGCAGCTGAGAAAACCAGTAATACGTACTTTCGAAAAGCACCAAGCATTGCATAAAGACCTGATTCATGTGACGTCATAATATTTCGCAAAACCCAACGATGAGTGTATTGTTCGTTTAGCCAGCTATAGGTTGTTAGGTAACTTGTAGCAGAACTGGTTTATTATGCCTAAATTCAACCACAATGTTAGTAATGCGGATATGTGGGAGACTAATATCATAGTCATCGACGATCGTTTGTTTAATTAAATTGTAATTAGTCTGGCGTAGATAGACAAAGCAGTTACAAATTGACAGCGACACCATGAGATAGCTCTTGGTAGCTCTTACCTCGCGCGTCATAAATGCGTCAATCAAAGAAAATAGGACATCTCAAAGTAGGTATAACTGACTACGAAGTTTCTCTTTGCAGCAGGAATCTTGTTAATCAATAACTTCGTCCACTTCTACAAAGTTGTTGTGAACTATCCAACTTAGTCTCGTCTTACAACTAAGTTTCCACATAGCAGTATCATGTTACTTACTACCCCAGACGCTTATTAAAGAGGATTTCGAGTATTTCGATATTCACGGTCACGCTTTCCGAGTGTTCTGCATTCTTTGTTCTTTTGTGCTGCAAATGCGGCTTGAACGCCTGACCGGCTTCCGCCTGCAAAATCTTGACATGCTTGTGACATGTAATGTCACAGATAAGAAAAGATTGTTCGTATTTATATCATGCACTAGCTTTTGCGCGACTTCGTCCACGCAGACTAAGTTTTTTTGCGATTATTACAATAAAAATGAAAACCAAAACAAAACGGTCCCCCAAATAAAAGTCTACGAACGGGTTTGCAGATAAACAAGTGCATTCAATATTCCATTGAATTAGGTACTGAGTCAAAATCACGTAATCTGGTTGGTATCTTTGAATAACAAAAACACTCATTAAAATCAGCCTATCCATGGGAGCTACACTGCGACAGAGATAGAACATCAAAACTATAATGCGCACGATGAGAATGGGATGGAACCTTGACAAAGTAAATCGAAAATTTCCTTAGTTTACTTTGACAAGGTAACTTCGACGCGAGTTTGCTTACCTCGCGAGTCGCGCGTTTTAGTTCCGAAAGGTCGCATCCCATTCTCATCCCGCGCGGATTTTCAATATTCCATTGAATTAGGTACCTACTGAGCCAAAATCACTTGATCTTAAACATTTATAACTTGTGGTTCGCCCCGAACTGTGAACTCGCGACCCCAGTTACAGATGATTGAAAAAACACTTGATCACTAGGTCACTTGATCTTCCCAATCTTTCAATAACAAAAAAAACAGCCTATCCATGGGAGATGCACTGCGACAGAGATAGAACATCAAAGTTACCCTTTATCGCCATTTCTCAACCGCTACTCCAGCTCCAAACCTCATACTTTTATTTATTATGACTATTTATGACACATTTGCAGAATGCTACAGGATACATTCTTAACTTAACGCACAATTTGTATACAACCTTCGCATCTCGTAATAAAGTAGTGGTTCGCCCCGAACTATGAACTCGCGACCCCATATCTCAGCAACCCCTTGACCGATGTGGCTCATGTTCGAACTTAAAAATTATCTTTGCCTCATTTACCCGTCTACCAAATTTCATGACGATCCGACTAAATTTACTCAAGTTATCGTCGAACGAACATTCATACATACATACAAAAGCCGGATTGTTCCAGTAGACGCGGAGAACTTCGCTCGCTCGTTCAATAACAATAGTTAACCTTTGTTCGCAGGGTGCGTCTACTCGTGAACGCGCGCACGGGCGCCTCCGTGGCGCTGAAGACCGTGCGCACGGACAGTGGGGACGCCGGGGGCGCCGCGACGGCCGCGCGGGAGGCGGCGCTCCATCGGGCGCTCAAGCACCCCCATGTGCTGCGCTGCCTCGGGGAAAGGACGCACGGGAGTCTCCACTACATGTTTCTGGAGTACGCGCAGGGAGGAGAGCTGTTTGACAGGATAGGTTAGTACCATATCCACTAATTAGCTCCGGGCTACGGCCTTGCTAGGTGGAGTTCTGAGATTTAGGGCTACGCCTAGGGCCTTGCTAGGTGGAGTTCTGTCTGGTGGTAGTTGGCGGCGCTCTAACGGGTGTTGAAACATCCGCGCGTGCTGCGATGTCTTGGGAAAGGACGCACGGGAGACTCCACTACATTTTTCTGGAGGACTCGCAGGGAGGAGAGCTGTTTGACAGGATAGGTTAGTGCCATATCCGCTAACTAGCTCGGGGCTACGGCCTTGCTAGGCGGAGTTCTGTCTGGTGGTAGTTGGTGGCGCTCTAACGGGTGCTGAAACATCCGCGCGTGCTGCGATGTCTTGGGAAAGGACGCACGAAAATCTCCGCTATATGTTTCTGGAGTACGCGCAGGGAGGAGAGCTGTTTGACAGGATATGTTAGTACTGCCTGCTCTGCTTTCGTAACGCCAACTGTTTGCTGGAGGCCTCTCTGCCCCACTCGGAGATTTCCTCTCAGATATTAGCCTCTGATTTTAACCTCCCTAAATTGGTGTTAGCTTCTTCTAGCTAAATTGGTGCTAGTACAGGGTGTCCGGTGGCAGAATCAGGATTTAAAATATAAATAACAAAAAAACTACGTGAAATATACATTTATATTTTTAATCATTATAAAGAAGACAAATGCGGGTTTTATTTCTTAAAAATTATGTCGTCTAAATGTTGACCGTCACGTCGGATACATTCATGGAATCTGGCTTCAGTATTTCTTGCCACTCGCTGGAGAAGTTCCGCCGAGATGCCATGAACTTCGCGAACGATATTTTCTTTTAATGATGAGATAGTCGCCGGGTTTGTTTCGTAGACTTTATTTTTGAGATATCCCCACAGAAAAAAGTCCATGGGTGTAAGATCCGGTGACCTGGGTGGCCAGGGGATGTCACCGAAACGACTTATCAGTTGGTTGGGGAAGAAATCACGCAGTAGCGCCATGGTCTCCCTAGCAGTGTGCGGGGTGGCGCCATCTTGCTGAAACCATGTCCGTGAAGTGTAGGAAGGATGGTCTCTCAATGTTGGAAAAAAAAAATCATTGAGCATTCGCCGATAAGCAACACCAGTCACAGAAATTGCGTGCCCTTGACCATTTTCAAAAAAATAGGGTCCAATTATTCCCCTGCTTGATAATGCACACCAAACCGTCACTTTGGGACTGTGAAGTGGCTTTTGGTGTTTTAAGTGGGGGTTTTGAATTTGAATTTTTTAATTTGAAAAACATTTATTTACATAAACCACACACACAGAGAGCACAAAGAAAGAGAGAATATTTTACACATGCAGCAAAAATAAAAGGCACAAAAACAATTTGAGCAAAATACAATATACGAAGTAAGTACAGGAGAGGAATGTGGATGTGGCAAATGCAAAGGGGCTCTGACTCAGCATGTGCTGGAGAGGCGGACCACTCCAGCGCTGATCTTCCGTCAGTACCCGGTAGCGGGGAGTGTGCCGTCGTGCAGGATAACAGAACAAGTGTCGGTCGGTACGTGATAGAAAAAATCGTATAAATGTAAATATAAATCTGATTAAATATTAATTGTAACAAATGTGTATTAATGAGAATTAATAATATAATGGTTTTGTCCTTTAGGAGACCAATAACGACAATTCTGCTTGTTTACACTGCCATTTAAGTGAAAGTGGGCTTTATCACTCCAAAAAATAGTGTTCACCGTGCGAAATCGCTCCAACATTGTCTCACAGTAATTTTTACGCAAGTTGTAATCATTAGGCTTAAGCGCTTGCACAATTTGAATTTTAAATGGATGAAGTTTAAGATCCTTCTTCAATATCTCGTGCACTATAGTTTTTGGAAGCCCCAAGGCAGCCGCTCTCTTGCGAACGGACTGACGCGGATTATCGCTCAAACTGGACGCGACGAGTTCGATGTTTTCATTTGTTCTCGACGTCCGGCTGGGCCCCGGTCGTGGGTTATTTTCTGCTGAACTTGTTGCCCGGAACCTTCGCACCCATGATCGAATCAAATCTTCACGTGGGGCGTCACGTGACCGTCGAATATTGTAACGTGAACAAAATCTTCGACGAGAAATTGCACACGAATAATTGGCTTTAAAATACGCTTCGATTGCGAACGCACGTTGTTCACCCGTCCACTGCGACATTGCGACTAAAAAACCCGCACGAATGACGAAACCAACGCGGCCCCCTCCCCGCTCCTCCGTGCAACGGTTACGGAGAAATTCGAAATTTAAATCCTAAATCTGCCACCGGACACCCTGTAGAATGTGGCTCCGCGAAACAGGCAGGGGTAACGCAAAATGGCGTACCATTAGAAGGACCAAACCGGGATTTCCTCTAGAGTTAGAATCAGAATATTATTTGCTGTGCTACATAAACATTAAAAGGACCGACAACGTTAATAAATCGTAATTGAAGTCGTCAACTGGGAGCCCATTTTGGCACGATTGCGTTACAGACTCAAGCCCCTGTCCCAAATGCCGTTTGTCAAAGTCTTTAGAACGTCACCGAGGTTGAGGAACTTGTATTCTTCCGGTCTAGGATATGCTACCCCGAGAAGACTCATGCGTACTTGCTAGAGCATCGCAGTCACACAGAACGTGTTCCATGGACTCTGGCGCATCTTTAAAGGCCCTGCAGTGGAAGTCATTAGACAGCCCCATATTGAGTAGGTCTTCCTCGGTTCCTTGAGCAATCTATTGACGCTCGCCCGTGTCTCCAGAACCTGATGCCGGAATGTCGGAGGCGGCGGCGCGCCGCTACTGGCGGCAGATCCTCGAGGGGGTCCAGTACCTCCACACGCGCGGCGTCGCCCATCGCGACCTTAAGCCCGAGAACCTTCTACTGGACAGCGAGGACAACGTCAAGATATCCGACTTCGGTATGGCCACGCTTTTTAGGTGAGGTATGTTCCGAAAAGATAAGCTTCACTACAATAAGGACCGGTTCCTGAATTGAGAAATTTACTAAGTAAATACTCGTTCCGACAGGTTCTTTCCTGAGAAATCTGCAGGGATAGAATTATACATAAGAGGGCGTTAGAGCACCATTTTCCCATACAAACGTAGTTCCGGTTTAATTTCTAAACTACAGGCTGGATTTTGCTGAATCTTGGTTTATATCAGTAGATTACCAATACGGAGGTTCGCAAATAGTATTTATAATAAAAAAAATAGCCTGAAATAAATTAGAACGATGGGTTTTTCGCGCCGAAAAAAGGGTTACTTTCAGCTGTTATTTACTTACATTATTACACTGTCTATTGGAGTGTAACTACCTTGGGAACATCAATATTGTATTGTACTTACAGAGAAGAAAATATTTTTGAAATAGCTAATAAAATGTAGAAATAGCAGCGAAACTACGAAAAAAGTTGGGAAGATCTATTACATTAGAACTACAACAACATACTCGCGAAAGGACACGAACACACGTAGACTCATACAGCCGCATTGCCTCTCACTTTTCTCGCGCCCCGTCTCGCTCTGGGGGAAACAGTGTTTCACGCGCTTGGCCATCGCCGAGTTCCCACGGTCCTGAAGGGGCCTCTTGTTTAGCGAATTTCTCAATTCAAAATTTTAATTTTTTATATCTGAAATCGGCAGTAACTGCTGATTTCTGAATTGAGAAATTCGCTAAGCAAATGGGTAAGTATCGTCCTGTCTCTGCAGATTTCTCACAAAAGAGCGTGACAGAACGATAGCTAAGTATTTGCTTAGAAAAATTCTCAATTCAGAAACAGAAACTTCCACAAACCTCTACATAAGTACCTGTGGTGCCACCAGGGATTTTGGGATGGGATTTTTAACCGGTTACTTGGGTGACAGGCACGGCGGCAACGAGCGCCTTCTGAGCAGAGTGTGCGGAACCCTCCCCTACGCGGCGCCCGAGGTTCTGACTGCGGCACAGCGACCCTACCGCGCCGCGCCTGCGGACCTCTGGGCCGTCGGCGTCGTCCTGGTCGCCATGCTGGCTGGAGGTAAGGCTCCGCGTCAACACGGCATTCTTGAAACATGTAGACTAGTGTTGCCGAAAAATCGACAGTTTTGCAATCGATTGTCGGACGCCAAAAACATGTACCCCATCGATAGGACAATCGATACTATCGATGTCTCTTCTACAGGCAATACTATCGGTAAACAGCAATATTATCTACAGTGCATATAGTATCGATAGTTTCGTCGCTGCAAAACCAATTAACTATCGATAGTATCGATACTGTCGATAGTATTGCTCTTTAATATCGAATAGACTATCGATAGAGGTCTTTAATCCAATAGTATTGGTTGAAGTATGCATGTATCGATAGTATCGATTGACTATCGATACTATCGTGTTGTCTTGAACTATCGATAGGCTATCGATATTGGACTATCGAGCGGCAACACTAATGTAGACATTAGAACGAATTTATTGTTAATATAAAATTATGTCCGCTTGTTATTTACATTTTTACGTTTTTTACACTTAAACTTTCGTAATCACTGCACATTTTGTATTTCGTGAACGGTTAAACTTACTTGTATTATGTCGGTGTAGCCGACTAGTTTCGGTTCTCATTCGGAGACCTTAATCATGGAGCTGAGACGGCCCTCGCGACGCCGTGGCCAGTCTCAGACTGCGTGTCACTAGGCGCCGCGCGCGCGCTGACAGTTCCGGTGCGGGGGGAAGGGGCGGGGGCGGCAGCGGAACTAGTTTGCTGATCTAGTAGTTCGCCCCGAACTACGAACTCGCCACCCCATTTACAGATGTGTAACTTTGTTATCGCCATTCGCGCAGGCGCGCGCGCTTTGCATAATAATATAATCTGTACAACCCCATATCTCGGAACCCCTCGACCGATTTGGCTCATGTTCGAACTTAAAAATTATTTTAATTTAATTTACCCGCCCACCAAATTTCATGACGATCCGACAAAATTTACTCAAGTTATCGTCGAACGAACATTCATACATACAAACATACATACATACAAACGCCGGATTGTTCCAGTAGACTCGGAGAACTTCGCTCGCTCGTTCAATAACTAGTGGTTCGCCCCGAACTATGAACTCGCGACCCCATATCTCAGCAACCCCTCGA
The DNA here is from genome assembly GCA_949319315.1 of Zelleria hepariella. Classification (NCBI taxonomy): domain Eukaryota; kingdom Metazoa; phylum Arthropoda; class Insecta; order Lepidoptera; family Yponomeutidae; genus Zelleria; species Zelleria hepariella. The sequence continues at coordinate 13,736,600 of OX439389.1, read as the reverse complement.
CCGATTTGGCTCATGTTCGAACTTAAAAATTCTCTTGGCCTCATTTACCTGCCTACCAAATTTCATGACGATCCGACTAAATTTACTCAAGTTATCGTCGAACGAACATTCATACATACATACATACATACATACATACATACATACATACATACATACATACAAACGCCGGATTGTTCCAGTAGACTCGGAGAACTTCGCTCGCTTCGCTCGCTCGTTCAATAAAGCCCTTTTATTCCGAATTTGCTACAATTTTGATAATACATATTTGAAGTTGATTATGTTTATAGTATGTCTCGCAAATTGGCGTGCCTCTTGGCATAGGCCTCCTCTAGCTCTCTCCACTGAGTTCTATCTTCTGCTACTCTGGTCCAGTCGTATACACCGACATAATACAAGTAAGTTTAACCGTTTACGAAATACAAAAATTTTTTGAGTTATTTAATTTTTTACAGTTTAACTTAATTTTCTATTTCAGCCTGAATGTTTTCTTTTATTTTTACGTTGCATTGCGCATGTCGTTTGACCACTAAACTCGTCTTTCACAAATCCAATGAAGAAGCTCGATTTTAACGTGTATTGAAGACCTGCATGAGTATGGATGCGGCCGGGGTCTTTGGTATCCTAGCTGTAGGCGTTATGTGGACTGCCTAAAGTTATGGTACCGAAGTCCCAGGCCGCGTCACACGCTGCGTTACACCTTAACCTTTCTGTTGCCGTTGTGTTTGGTAAGCTTTTTGTTTTCTTTTTTAATCGTTTACTTTGTGCTATCGTGTAGCGGTCTGTCACAGTCTAGAATACCCTATAAGGGCGCCAATCGAACTAAAAGGGGTTGTACCTCCTTATGTAGCGTAATCGCATCGAAACTGCATAATAACGTTTGGCCAATTTACTGTTAAAACCATACTAACGTTTTTTTATTTCTTTTTTTTTTTTTTTTCAACGTCGCTACGTCCGACCAGGCCCATTACATTGGTCCCAAATCATTTTTTTTTTTAAATACTAAAAAGTATTTGACGTGCACTTCTTAACATCTAAACATACGTATGATTATTCTGTAAAAAAAAATCCGCACAGTTGCTAGTCTGTTTATTTGAGGAAAACTTGCTCTAATCGTAATAGTCTTTTTTTTTATTTTCCCGCAAATAAACCTGTTTTGAGGACTAGCAACTGTGCGTTATTTTTTTTACAGAATAAGAATATTTAGATAGATGAATAGAGAACTCTTTATTGCACATCTGAAAGAATATTACAGATCACTTATATTTGAAATATACACCTCTGACTAAAAGATATCTTTTCCACCGTCCACCTTTGAAAAGAACAGCGTTTTACAGCACCTAAACTGACGCGCCTCTCACCAGAGTTGCCCTGGGACCGCGCGCACGCCGAATGCGGTTCGTTCGTGGCGTGGTGCCGCGGGGGCAGCGCCGCGCGACTTTGGACCAAACTGTCCACCAGGAGTCTCGGGCTGATGAAGAGGGCCCTCCATCCGGAGCCGACGCGGCGGTACAGCGTCGACGAACTACTGCGCCATCCTTGGACTGTGGCCGCGAGCGGCGACGAGGTCGACTCTACGCGGAGTGGTACGTCTGACTAGAAGAACAGTAGGACATAACCGGTGTTTCATAGTTTTTCTCCTACAACCAGCTAACTAATCCTCTAGAGTCAGAATATTCTTAGCTATACTACAAAAACATTAAAAGGACCGACAGCATTAATAAATCGTAATTGAAGCCGTCAACTGGGAGCCCATTTTGGCACCACTGCGTTACAGACCCTGAAATATTTGTAGTACAGTGCAGTATCGTAAATTCATTTCGGATGGCATTTCTCGAAGGTTGTAGCTTGTGTTTGTGCCAGGTACTAGGTGACTCTGAGTGATGACGAAGTCTCAGAGCCGTCTCGTGCCTAAGCATAGATTGAGCAGGACCAAGAAGGTGTTGAAGACCAATTTCGCTTGGCAAGGAATAGAGATGAGTATGGAGAGATGACGGCCAAACTGCATGGTGGGGAGGCGCCTCAAGAAGAAACGAAGACAGAAGATCCAGAAGGCGACGTGAGTGTGGACGGTGCTTTGGCGATTTAGCTCCATGACGTGCTAAAGGCTCATAAAGCTAGATTACCAAAGCACTGTCTCACTCGAAACGACGGGGCTGCGCTTCGGATTCATTGTCATTTATATGATGTACTAGCTTTTGCCCGCGACTTTGTCCGCGTGGACTACAGAAAAAGGATATATGCTTTACTTTGCTCCTAAGTGTAAAAGCGTGATAATATGTAGCCTATGTGTTATTCTGATGTCTAAGCTATCTAGACTCAAAATTTCATCCAAATCCGTACAGCCGTTTCAGCGTGAAAGAGTAACAAACATCCATCCATCCATCCATACTTACAAACATTCGCGAATATAATATTAGTAGGAGTAGGATAGTAGGAAGGATTGCTGGAGTTTCCGCAAGTTGCATTAACTACGAGAACACTTGCGAAATCTCACGTTCGTGTGTATGAACAGAGTGTAAAATCCTCTCTTGAGCCAAATACACTAAGGTCGACCTGCACCAATCTCATTTATTGACAGCAGCACCCATAGATACATTCATGGCCCCGTGGTATTCAAATCCACTCGATAAATAGGATAGTCGTCACCGCTCCCATTTGTGTGTGTAGTCTATCAAACAATTCAGAAAAACCGCGTTCATGGCATCGCCACACTTTTTGTGTGTGTAACGAGCTTTATTCCATGACAAAATAATTTACACTTTCGTACATACCTACTCCTTCAGAGTTCATAGTTGTCTCATACTCACACACATACCATGACATTGCCACTGAAACTTTCGTCAAGTCCTCCTTTACCTTGTCTGCGCCTCTGTTATCTAAAAAGGCCATTCAACCTTTGATCTTCAAACCACTCGAACATAGCCCTTATTGAAATGAACAATCTTTATTTTGACACTGTTATTTTTCATTGGTTTTTTTAGATAATACAGGGGCTGAAATGTTGTGATGACTCGTCCTCCGATCGTTTTTTCGATCGTTCTCTTTTCGATTTTCCCTTGAGGCACCTAACCCACGTATCCTCTCCCGTCAGAGACCACGTGGCGCGGCTGGTGCTCTCAACCCACGGCGGCGGTCGCGCGTCACGCCGAGTCGCTCTCGCCGGCAGACATGGACGAGCTACTGAGCTACTCGCAGCCGGCGCACGCCGATGATATGCTGCTAGCCACGCAGGGAGACCGGCAGACGCAGCTCACGCAGTCGGTAAGGATGTTCGTAGATTAGTCCCTGTCGATGCAACGCACGTCTTTTAAGCGTAGACGATAGCAACGTGGCGGGAAATTCAAAATTTTCACAGTTTTTTACATTTTGTAGCTAAACTGAGCTATTTTTGTTCAGCGATTTTTCGTTCGCGGAAATAACATAGTATTCTTTTCATTATTGTAAACAACAGAACAACAATAACTCAGCCGATTATGTGTTCTGGTCTACGACAAGTTTTTTGGGCAGTGCCACTGCTTCGTAGACCAGAACACATTAACAATTATTGTTGTTCTGTTGTTTACAATAATGAAAAGAATACTATGTTATTTCCGCGAACGAAAAATCGCTGAACAAAAATAGCTCAGTTTAGCTACAAAATGTAAAAAACTGTGAAAATTTTGAATTTCCCGCCACGCTGCTATCTTCCAGCCTTAAAGCCGCGTTTTCACAGTCTTATAACACTAAAACCAAAAGAGCCAAGAGCGGGCAAACATTTCAAGTCATAGAGACAAACATAGGTTTTCTATTCAAAGACGTGTTTGACTGACAACGGCTTGCCTTCCCTAACAGAGCGTGCTGCAGCGGCTGGTGCGTCGCATGACGCGTGTGTGGGTCCGAGTGGAAGAGACCGCGGCCCTCGATGCTCTCTGCGCCGTGCTCACAGACAAACACTACGCGTGGCACCACGTGCATCCAAGGATCGTAAGTGCACACATCACATTGATTTAGGATGGGCCGTTTATGGCTGTCAAATCGCCGCCTAGCCATCTAGCAAGGGCTTTCAATTCAGCTTTTAAGACTCGGTATAAACTGTGCATTTATTTATTTGACCAATTTATTTGTCCCTTCAGAAGAAGTTTCTGACAAAATCCTAAGATGAGCTCATGCGCCATGCTTTTCTAGATTTTTAAGTGTAGGTACCCAACTCAATTTCTAGTCTTAAGCTAAAAAAAAATCGATAACCGCCAAAAACGGCCGCTTTTGGCGGTTATCGAAAATTTTTTAGCTTAAAAGTAAATTTCGAAGAGGGTATCTACACTTAAAAATCTAGAAAAGCATGGCGCGTAGGCTCATCTTAGGATTTTTTCAGAAACTTCTTCTAAAGGAAGATATGATTTTTTTAACATAGGCTAGTTAGCCTTATACCGAGCCTTAACTGTCAGTTGAAAACGGGCCATTGAATAGAATAATCATTTATTTAAACACCACAACACACACATAAATACAATAATTGAGACAGGTACCTACACAATAAATTAAAAATATATCAGACAAAACCCAAAACAGATTAGATTACTATTGTTCGGGTGACGGCGGCGTGTACTGTAGCGACCAAAAGGGTCACTGACTCAGCATGTGTCAACAGGTGACAGTTTGTCAGCCCGTGACGCTGGTATTCTGTCAGTGGCCCGAATGAGTGACTGACGAGACAACAGCAACAGAAATAGTACTCTAAACTGAGAATTAACTGTGGTTTACTGGGCAAGTGGGCAATAGTTGACTATTAGTCTGCTTCTTGGACGTCCCGAATAGAGGTGCGCGAAACGCTTCAGTGAAAAGAAAAGAATGATATAGTTCATTTCCTTCACTGAACTAGTTCACTCGTTTAGTTAATAGTTCACTTATAGTTCATAGTTCATTCATAGTTCATTCACAGTTCATTCACAGTTCATTCACAGTTCATTCATAGTTCATAGCTCAGTAGTTCGTTCACGTATCTTTTGAATCACGGTAGTCCGCGAATGAGAAAGGTGACAAAGGCGAGACACATGAGTTACAGAATTTTGGTTCTTAGTGTGGTAGATTTAAGAATGTTTCTTGAAGAATGAACTACGTGGACTAGAGTGAATGTGATATGTAAAGATTGGTATGAATGAATGGTTTCATATAACGAATGCATTCAATCGAAGCATTCATTCGCGAACTACACACCTCTAGTCCCGAGCAGGGCTTGAACCGGCATTCTTCGGATTTCGAGCGGTGAGCGGTGTTGTTTTGTACAGTGACACCCGACTCAGGGGTACAGGTAGCGTCACGAGTTATGAGCGCTGACCTTGAACGCGCAGAACTCATCTTTTGGGTCTGTTTGGCGGGGTACGCGGGGGGCGACGGAGAGGCGCGGTCGCCGGCGAGCGCGGGCGCGTGATTGGTAGATCAGTCGCTCTAGCCTCGGGGTATAGTCGCACACATATTTCCTCGCAGAAAGAATGCCGAAACAAAGTGTTTCAAAAAGACAGTTCAGAAAGATTCAAAAAAGTTATTGAGAACAATACATATTAGATTGAGATTATTTTTCATTGATTGTACACCCGTTTTATCGTAATGTCCGAATAATTGTATAGAAAACCATTAAAAATATAACGAGTGCAAAATCCGCAAAGAATACTTTCAATCGTTAAGTTTAGTCAGTTTCTCCGATTTTTATAGTATCTCACTCAACTATAGTTCAGCTCAGCGTCAGTCTTAGATCCCGCGTGGATATTAGACATTTTGCGCGCGATTGTACACACTTGCGCAGAAATCCCCACCAGTTTCGTCGAGCGCTCATAAGTCGTGACGCTACCTGTAATAATAATTATTTACACGATACTGAAGCCAAAATAAAAAAAGCTATAAGCTTCTCTCTCTCCCTGTCCTCAGTTAGCCATCGAGTGCGGGTCCGGTCTCAAGATGCGCGCGTGGGCGCTCCGTGCCGGCGCGGGCTCGGGCGCCGCTACGGTCCTGCTCGAGTTCCGGCGCTCGCGCGGCTGCGGACTAGAGTTCAAGCGCAGGTATGTTATGGCCGAATTATCATCATCATTTGCCTGTTAACACCCACTGCTGAGTAAAGGCCTCTTCAAGCTCACGCCCACCTCTCACGATCCTGTGCCAGGCGCAACCACTGTTTTCCGGCTACTTGGGCTATGTCGTCGGACCATCTGGCTGGTGGTCTGCCAACCGATCTCTTCCCCTCTTGGGGTCGCCATTCCGCGCATTATGGCCTAATATTTTCGTATAATCCTCCTCCTCCTTGCATCGGTATCCTCATCACTGAGGGTCGTGGTCATTGGATCGAAGCAATCCTTGTCGTACGATTCGTCGCCAGTTGTTCCTATCTGCGGCTAAGTCTATGGCATCGTATACTGTGGCATTGAGTGTGGAGCGGACTTGGTCGGTCCAACGTGTCGGGCATCTTCCTCTTGGTCGCTTTCCGTCGATTTTGCCAGTAACAATCAGTTTCTCTAAGTTGTCGCTGTCTTTCTTGGCAATGTGACCAAAATATTCGAGGATCTTACGTCTCGCGTTTTTATGGAGATCTCTATAGAGTTCTATCACTCGCGATGTGGATCAGCTCATGCAGGTGTTTTTTCGTAGATTTGTTAATAATATCCGTCCATCTAGCAGGTGGTCTGCCTCGAGCTCTGTTGCCAACCTTTCCCGTCATAGTTTTTCCAGGCTATCAGGTCCTCTACGAACTATGTGTCATATGTATTTAGCATGTGATTGAGAGTGGTGTGCGTGTTTGTTTCTAACACCCTGGTTTATAGTGGGTCTACAAGCCTAGCTAGTTGATGCAAGCGATTTTATCTAACCCTACGCTTTCTCTCTACAGATACCTGGAAATAAAAGAAGCACTGCGAGATATCTCGGCGCCGCCGCCCGCCTTCTGCGGCGACCTGCTTGCGCTACCGCTGGACTCGCAACAACCCATGGACGAGACATGACCAGTCACGTGATCCACGCGGTACGTGGTACCTTGCATGTGACACAAGTCTCCAGCAGCGTTGCTATCGAGCTCTAAGTGTGGTGCCTGTGGCAGACTATTCAATTTTCCCTTGGCCATCGAAATCAGGTGTTCTTACAGACAGGGTATAGTTAGTTGCCTGTTAGCTTGAGCAGTATCTTTCAAATATGTAAGAACAGCTGGACCGATTTTTAAGTTTGCGCGGACTAAAGCTAGACACTTTGGCTTGCGAGATGCACATATTGCCCTTGCAGCCATCGTTTATTGTTTTCTTATTCACGGGTCAAGTTAATCATATAATTCCAACAGCCCAATACTTTTTTTTTTTTGCCAGAACTCGAAATATTTATATTGGAGCTCAATAGTTACGCTGCGGCTGGACCATAATTAATTTGATGAACCATTATGTCAAACTAGTTCATCACCTTGTGGGTCGTCAGGACTGTAGTTAGATCTTTTGAAGGTCTGGTGGATATCTGTAGTTAGTTGTAAGGGTTAGTATTGTACTTTACCAAAATATGTGATAGACAACAACACACGTTTTTAACGCAACAATAGTTTTATTTTTGTAATATTTTATTAGTCGTAAGTTTTAACGGTTAAGACTGATTTGTATATTATCCGCGTGTCTTGTTGTTGATGATTGTTAAAATTAATAACGGAAATAAACCAACTGAAATCATTACCCGGATTGCTGATTTTAAATCTCTCTAAATCATCTTCGAACTTCTGAAATAATCAATGATTGGCATTGGGCCAGCGTTCTGTCGGTTATGCTGCCAACATAATGTGTTCTAAGGAAATGAGAACCAAAAGTTTTTCTAATAAAATGGTTTTATTATATAAAAGTGCTGAGGCGACGGGCGGCGTCGCGTGAGATTCAGTCGCCGCCCGCCGTAGTCGCAACACTGCGATTTTGATTTTAAACATGTGCCATTTTAGTCCTGCCTAACTAATCTGAGATAACAATGTCAAAGATAAAACATATTGACACCAACTGTATATTTTTTTATCAAAAACAAAAGAAGTACGCATGAAAGTGTCGTATGTGGTGAACTTGAGTTTTCATATACACGGTGTTAAAAGACCGCCAACAAAGAGGGAAACCACGTACTGTCCTCATCATAACGAACATTTTTGCATAAAGAACTATGTTTGGGAAATCAACTGTTTCCGAGATATTGATGTTCAAAGTCGGACTTTTCAATACTTTTTTTTTTGCAGAAATGTATTCAGTATCAAGTACTTAACATTTCTTCTCAAGAAGCCATATCAAAATTATGAATATTTCCTCCAAATAATGACTCCAAAATTGCAACCCGCAATGTATTCTAAACATCGGCACCTCAAGTGTAAGTAGTATAAACTTATGCCAACGCTTGCGCAATATGACTTCAGTGCGTTACATGTCCATTGAGTGTAATATTTTTCAAAATTATAACCTAAAATACCAAAATAATTTCCCAGCAATAATTTATCGAAAAAGTACTTTGTTTTGGTGTCTAGTATGCGTACTTTTCGGGTCTGTTGGCGATCTTTTAACACCCTGTATAAATTAATTGCACATGAACTGGACTGAAATGGCGTTGTTTAGTACGATGTTTCTAAACCGATGACAACATGTTTTCAGTCTCGCACTACATACAGTAAATTGATCGAAATTATCAATATAACATTCAATAATACTCGGCTATCAACTAATTAAGTTAACACAGCAAAGGATATTTCAACTGCGGACCACCGACGAAACCTGGATTCTCCGAAACCGAAGGTAAATCTTTGAAGACTAGTTTCTGGTGTCACCAATCAAAATATGCCCGACATCGTATCTATGAACAAACAGTATCCTACGATTATTATAATAAGTTTAAACAACATAATCACATACATTTCGATCGACAAAGATCTTAATAGAATTTGCCATGTTGAACACATAAACCAAACTGTTAACAATGGTGACGAATGATATGTTCATTGCACTTTGTTTTGTTCCCAGTTAACTGGGAATAACCTGACAATTTGTTCGTTTCCAAGTGGCTGAGTAAACCAACTTTAGGTTCTTTTGGTTGCAAAATGTAAATAAAAAGACTCTTATAACTAGTTGAACTTTTACCGCTAAAACTTGGCCTCGATATTTCGAGGCACTAGCTAATTACGTTAAATTACACATTGACTATTAATTCCATACAAAATTACATAGCGCCGCTCATTTACCTTTAGCAAAAATCCCACAATACGTGTATCTCAGTACTGAAAAATTGTACAGAAGCGCCCAATAATAGAACCTTACTTATTTTCAATACGAGAAATATCACAAACGTTGCAGTCTGTGTGACTAATCGACGAATATCTCACGCATTAGGTAGTTCACAGTACTTAATTTCTTTATTAACAACCGTGTCGTATTTAGGCATTTATCTAATATCATAATACTCCTCAAAAAGACCTTCTGAACTATGTTGGACCGAGCGGGGTTACAGCAATGCGAAGCCTTGGGTACAAAATACCGTACACACACAAGATTATCTATTATCATGATTACCAATTAATCTAAATTTTAGTCCATCTACGCTCGTATCAAATCTTGTTTAAAACGTCATACGGCACGCGAGGCGGCCATTTCGTGGCAAGCGGCGGCCATCTTGCGCGTTCAAAATGGCGGACTGGACCACGTCATTCTATTTGGTTCCGTCCATCCATCGCACGTCTTTACAGCGTCTTGGCTCGGTCTAACAGCTCGTTGATGAATTTCTGGAAAAAGGTAAGTATAATATTTATAGTTGCTTCTTGGTTTGCTTGCGTAAAGTAGATATCTGCTTCTTACTAATGAAATTATCATACTTACATGTACATCTTTTTGGGGCTTTTTGGCATCGGCTAATAAAGCCTGTAATAGAAAAGGTCAGTTTGAATCTTGCATCTATTTAACAACATACTAATAATTTTCGCAAGATTGAATAGAAACAGTCCCATACCCAATTCGAAAACTCGAAAAAATATCAACTGTTCCATACTAAAATTCCATACCTACTGCACCAAATATATGGAGCAGCTGATAGTTTATTTGAGATTTCGCACTTGGTCCCATAGTAAAAGTTGCTTGTATTGATGAGTTAACAAATTCGATGCCTTGCGCACCCTCGAGACTTTCGCCGAGTGCCTCGGGCACATATAATCGTCCATAGTAAACTGACCAAACTTACGCTAGGTGTCTTTCGATGCGTCTATCGGCCATAAAAGTACGCTAGGTGCCTTTCGGCGCGTCTGTGCGTTATCGTTTATTTATTACTCATTGTTCACTTACAAAAGCTCATTTAGCTGGGAGGCACAGAATCGTCCAAAGGCATTGCTAAATAATCACGCGTGATGCATAGACGCGCCCAAAGGCACTAGGGGTACGTTCGCGAGAAAATTGTGTCTATGTCTATGAAAATAGATGCCCGTTCTCACCGCGAGATGGCGCCTCCGGTGGTCCTCTGTGTCCATGTCGAGCAGCTCGTCGATGTCCACCTCCACCTCCTGCGTGCTGCCCGCGCTCTCCTTCTGGAATTATAACAGAAAAATGGGATTTAGTTCGGTGCAGACAAACCATTCAAACAAACAACTCGCCAACTAAGGCTAACCCGGTTAAGGGGTCGTCCATTAATCTCGTGAGGCTCGAAAGGGGGGAAAAGTCACACAATATCACGAGAAAAAGTCGCCGAAAAAAGAAAGTCACCAAATATCGCGATGGTTCAGTAAGATATCACGTGTATTATTGTACGTGTACTGTCATAGTGAAAGGAATAGTTCAGGGCCCTTAGCCTGTAACGCATTGGCGGGTCAATGGCATCCCGGCAGAAGGACAAAACCGGGCTCTCCTCGTTTTTCTCCTACAACCAGGGAACTAATCCTCTAGAATTAGAATCAAAATATTCATTGCTGTACTACAAAAACATTAAAAGGACAGACAACGTTAGCAAGTCGTAATTGAAGTCGTCACCTGACAGCCCATTTTGGCACCATTGTGTTACAGGCTAAGGGCCCTGCTCATCAATAAAATCAAATTTTGAGTATGGGGCCAACTTAGAAATCTCGAAAAAAATATCTGCTGTTCCATACTAAAATTTGACACCTACTATTTTTTTTTGTTGAGATTTCGCAGTTGGTCCTATTGTAAAACTAAAAGTTTTGTCAATGACTGAAGCCACCCCCTTGGTATGACAGGACCTTTCTGTAACACCCTGTATTATACAAAATCTAAATGGAACTCTGAATATCTTAAAAAAGTTTAAAATTAAATCATTGTCTTTGCCGTTTTTGTGGCTATACCTTACGGTTATTGATGCAGGCTACCCTTGCAACACTACCTCGGAATTCAACCCTGTATAACAACAGAGAATTACCCTACAGCTTAGGCGCTTTATTTAAATTTATTTAGGTTTAAATACGTGTTCTAATCTAACGGAATATATATTTTTTGTTTGGATAGCGCTTTTTAACCCACTAACAAAAGATGTATGGACGGAAAATGTTTTCCTTTGTATCGCTGTGTTACGGGCTTAGGCCTCTTCCCTGCCAATCTAGACACAATTTTCTAGCAGGCTTTGCATATCGTCGACCCACTCACCTTACCGATTAGCGGCAGATAAACCCATATTATTGTGCGATTAATATTAATACTTTATCTTTACGGCTTAGGCATAATCCACGTCTTTGACTTTGTTTTACTGTCGCCGATTCAAGTTCATTCAGTATTTTTTACATCTGTTGGAAATGGTCGGAATTAGATAATTCCATGCTCTTCTTAAACTTTTGATCAGATAATACAATTATAGTGACGAGTAATAACGTAATAAACATGATATGCTCTTTGGTATTATCTAGAAAATAAACTTTCTAATTCAATAAAACTCCCCGTTGCTAACATTTTCATTGATTGTCACTGAGTCACTGAGTGAAGTATTATCAACTGACCCACTGATGGACAGCTTTTTAAGAATATTTAGAAATGGTCAGCAACCGTCCTCAGCGTAGTTTTTATCGCGCGCGGCATAAGAGCGGTAATCAAACAAATGGAGGTATCTTAGCGTGTTTCTGACCCAAAACCTGCTCTAACCCTTCTAATACGCTTTTCAGCCAACTAAAATAGCACATTTCTAGATTTAATAATTAATTATGGTGTCTCGTAAAGCTACCGAGTTTACTCACTGGTGTCTCGTAAAGCTACTGAGCGTACTCACTGGTGTCTCGTAAAGCTACTGAGTGTACTCACTGGTGTCTCGTGAAGCTACTGAGTGTACTTACTGGTGTCTCGTAAAGCAACCGAGCGTACTCACTGGTGTCTCGTGAAGCTACTTAGTGTACTCACTGGTGTCTCGTGAAGCTACTGAGTGTACTCACTGGTGTCTCGTAAAGCTTCTGCAGCTCGTCGTAGAGCCACATCTCGACGGCGAGCCGCTTCCGGATCAGCGCCATCTGGTGGCTGCCGTACTTGGCGGTCAGGAACTTCTCGCGGCGCTCCTTCACCTGCTGAAGATGGGGTTTTCTTTTTAATGAAGTCGTTTTTCATAGATGGCGCTTACAGTCTTGGCTATAGAAGAACCGGAAGGACTGTAAAAAAATATCTGTGGTAAGCGAAATTTTACATACGCGTCCCGGTCCTTGTCCCGGATCGGGGCGGGACGGGCCGCAGTGCAATAGTCCGCCGCTAGTGGACGCTGTTTCATATAAATACAGGCAGGCGGATTTTATTTGCGGCCCGCCCCGGCCCGACTCGGCCCGATCCGCCGCTAATGGACGTCTAGCTAAAGTAGAATACCAACCTCTCCCTTATCGCTGAAGTTGACGTGAAGGCCCGTCTTGGCGGGCGAGCGCTCGGTGGGCGAGAGCGCGGGGTGCGTGCGGGGAGGCACCGCCGGCGCGGGCGCAGGGTAGCCGGCCGCCGCCACGCCGCACTCCATGCCGCCTCCACCCCTCTGGGAAGCAAGGGAAAACAAGGTGTAAACACTTTTTGTATTTTCTAAAGCACTAACCCGTGCTAGACATTATAAACTTTCACACTATTATTTCATCAGAACAATTTTCCCGCAAATCGGTTTTGAGTACTCAATTGGCAACTGTGCGGTTTTTTTTTGTACAGAATACGCACACAGGTCGTCAGTTCCTCATTGGTTGCCTGCCCACATTTCTTCGCACGGTTCTGGGTCCCCATTCTAGTACCTTATACTCTCTTTTTATCACGCAAACTCTCTTACTTTTGCTTTCCAAATAAGACGCGTCCGTACGGGCCTACAGATTAACCGAGAGCGACCATTGTTCGTGGGTCCACTAAAAGCAAAATAACTCTGTAGTATGGCCACTAACAAGTAGAAAACAGTCCGGTGCTCTCAACAGCACAAAACAAATAACTTGCGTATGTATCAAACAGTCTACGTCTAGACGCCTTCTATAGGAAACCTGCGGCTTTTTTGGTTCCGCACGAATTAACTTGATTTTCCTGTGGCCTGTGAGGATGGTATAGGTGCTAAGCAAGCCTAGTCCTAAACAATGTCCCAGGCACAGCGTCCGAGTGGTCACTTCACCCATCTAGTGCGAGTGAAGGTGCGACGCTGAAATAAATCATATGATTACGTAGGTCCAAAAAGGCCTAAGTAACATACCTTCTCGACTACACAATATAAGTCTCTATATTCAAGGGACAACTAATATTTTATGCTGACCCTGGCCCCCTGTGTGGAAGTGATGACCCAAATAAGGGACTAAATCGATGGGGAAGGGCGGAGGGGGGTCACAACTGGCGTTAAGCTTACATGGTCTGATGATGAACAGAATTAGAGTAGAAACGAATGACCTACTTCGGACGGAGGACATTGAGCTCGCAATAAACGTAAACGGAAAACAGGCCGTTCGTGACGTTGGAATAAAACGGGGCTCAATTGTCTTATTTCAACATCTATCAGAAATCCTTTTAAATAAAAGATATGGATAAAAAAAGAGAAAAAGGTGTTTATTGCCTAAAAAAGAATTTTTTACAATAGGATGAAACTTATAACTAATGAGATCAGTGAGGCAAAAGGAGGTGTCTCAGCTTTTGCTGCCCCGGAACCTCATTGTGACCCCGGGGAGCGCTGGTTTTCAGATACCTCCTTTCCCCCTAAGATGATAGGCGGGGCTAACAATAAGTTGACATAATAATAATGCTTATATTAAATTAAAGAAATAACATAAACAATTAAATTCTTCACAGAAAGAAAACAAAAAATAAATATTTGAACAAGTTAAAAAACTTCTGGCAGGTGAGTTAACTGTTTTGTGATTAAAACTAAACACTCAGTAGGTACATAGTCAAGTTTTGTTTGAATCATAATCCATAGCAAGAAATGGGTCAAAACGCCATACAAATATAAGGGTATTGAATCGAATGTGTGATTTTATTCAGTGAACAAAAATTAGTTGCAATCGTTATCACAAACGCCTTGAAATAAATTAATTTTGAAGTTTAAAGAAATCTTCTAAATGGCATATTGAGTGATAGAGGCTAAAGTTAGACAGTTAGGCCCCACCCTGGCCATTCGTGATGTTGAAACAAACAGTTCCCACAGCGAAATGTTAACAAGAAATCGATATCAGAAGAAAGTGAAAGCCGTATCACTAAATATTGGCACACATGTCAACAAACGGATTAATTTAATTAAGACGAAATAGGTCACACAACTAGCGCCGCCAATGAAAAAAAAATCATATCTCTTTTTTGGATGCGTTTTTAGCAAAAAACGCTCCTGCGATTTCTCAACGCGAGGCTAACTATTTTTAGGACCTAAGGTTTGGATTCCAGATCCTAGAACTTATAGTACGGAAGCCGACCGCATGATCTTCACGTCACTTGATACAAAGATAAGCTCTATGGCTTCAAATAGAAAAAGTTACGCTGAGCTCGAATCAATCGGTCTTATCACTCTGAATTGGCCGAAAGGTCGAAAAAATGGGCCACTTCCGGTGCAAAAAAACACCCGATTTTACGTGATCTGATACAAGAATGAGACTGGTGGCTTCAATTAGAACTTCTTTCGGAGAAGCAGAAAAACCAAGTCTGCCAGCGCTGGAGTGGCCGGAAGTACCCGACAGACGCCCTCAAAGATCATGATTTTACTCAAAATTTACGTGATCTGATACAAGAATGTGACTTGTGGCTTCAATTAGCCCTTGATTCGCAGAAGCAGAAAAACCAAGTCTGCCAGCTCTAAAGTGGCCGGAAGTACCTGCCAGATGCCCTCAAAGATCAGGTTTTGGGCCAAATTTACGTGTTCTGAATTGATCTGATACAAGAATGAGATTGGTGGCTTCAATTAGAACTTCTTTCGGAGAAGCAGAAAAACCAAGTCTGTCAGCTCTGGAGTGGCCGGAAGTACCTGACAGACGCCCTCAAAGATCATGATTTTGCTCCAAAATTACGTGATCTGATACAAGAATGAGACTGGTGGCTTCAATTAGAACTTCTTTCAGAGGGGCAGAAAAACCAAGTCTGCCAGCGCTGGAGTGGCCGGAAGTACCTGACAGACGCCCTCAAAGATCATGATTTTGCTCCAAAATTACGTGATCTGATACAAGAATGAGACTGGTGGCTTCAATTAGAACTTCTTTCAGAGAGGCAGAAAAACCAAGTCTGCCAGCGCTGGAGTGGCCGGAAGTACCCGACAGACGCCCTCAAAGATCACGATTTTGCTCCAAATTTACGTGATCTGATACAAGAATGAGACTGGTGGCTTCAAATAGCCCTTGATTAGCAGAATCAGAAAAACTAAGTCTGCCAGCTCTGGAGTGGCCGGAAGGACCCGACAGACGCCCTCAAAGATCAGGATTTTGGTGTATGGTGTACAGTATCACCATCTTACCTGTTCAGGCTATGAAAGATACTTCGTAACTTACACTTAGTTCTACAGGTATGACTACTATGAAAAAATAAACCGCCTAGTTCTACATCCATGTATGACTACTTGGAACACGTAAAATGGTAATTTTTTGTTCTGTCTAGTCATGCACCTACACGGTAGATTTAACTGTAATTTTATATCTGTACAAAATGATTTGTTTTGGCCCCCGCACTATCTTGTTTACTGGTTAAGACGGAAAGCGGGTAGCCGGCTGCTCCATACAAAAAATACAAAAAGGGAGACCTGTTTCCTCCCTAGATAATTGTTTTAGAAAAAATATGTTTATGCCATTCAATTTATATATACCTCTGCCATGTCCCTATGTTTTCCTTTTTTTATTATTTTAATTATTTTAATAAAATTTATTTAATTAATTATAAAAATGAAAAAAGGAAAACATAGGGACATGGCACAGGTAAATATAGATTGAATGGCATAAACATATTTTTTCTAAAACAATTATCCAGGGAGGAAACAGGTCTCCCCTTTTGTATGGAGTTGAGGTAACCCGCGTTCCCTCTTAAGTGCCCTTTGTCCACGAAAATCCATTGAAAAGATCCATTGATGGATTTTTGTGGACTTTATGACCACTTTAATCCATTACTCGGGACTGTTGTACGAAATGTATTTTTTGGACACAATGAGTAACAAAAAAATTCATTAATAAGATATTGATAGGTACACCAAGGGTAAAAACACTTTCAGGCCCAGTTATGGGCCCAGCGTTATGTTCTAAAATGTTAAATCCCAAAACAAAACAAAAAAACACAGAATTTCAACAAGTAGGTAACAAGTCCAAGTGACAGATGTCAAAGTAAAACATTTTACAACCCCTGTTTGGTTTAGCTCATATAAAAAAAACTCCAGCCAAGCCAAGATAATTATGTTTTTTTGGAGTCATGAACTAACGGTGCCGCGGGCACAAGAAAATGTAGAAACTAGTTGTTTGTCTGTTCTTACTTCACAGCCTATGTGGCTCATATTTTGTCCTTTGCTTGTCATAAGATTTTTACTGTCAGTTGTACAGCCGTTTAGAAGTTAATGTAAAAAAGGATAATTATTCTTACTACCCGTTGTCCTATAACGCGTTTTCCCGTAGAAATGAAGCATTTTCCCGCGGTAAAAAGTAAAATATTTTTTCAAATCAGTCCAGTAGTTTCGGAGCCTATTCAATACAAATAAACAAACAAACAATCAAATCTTTCCTCTTTATAATATTATAGTGCAGATGTAGATTAGGTAGATGATGGTGCACATGGCTACTTTAGCAGGTAGAGGGCGCGAGGGGTGTGGAGTTTAAAAATCATTATGACTGTAGTAATACGTCAGATGGTTCGACATAAACTGATTTATTTTTTATACATGGCAATAACAATAAGGTCTGTATACCACATCAATGACAAGCAAAGGAAAAAAGATGAGCTAAATAAGCTGAAGAAGAAATACCCAAACGACTGGTTTCTACATTTTCTTGTGAGTTGGTGATTATAGAGCATCGCTTGTATCGATCCTATGTTTCAATATAAATAAAAACCGGCCAAGTGCGAGCCGGACTCACAAAACGAAGATTCCGTGCAGCCATCCAATAAAAAAAATGGTTTCATGGACCCTCGGTGCGTGAGTTCAACTCGCACTTGGCATGTTTTGACCATGGCTGGTCTGATAGTAACTTTTGATCAATACAATAAACAAAATCGAATGGCACGTAAAAATAATTATGCCAAAAAAACAACGTTTCTTGCAATTTTCTATTAAATCACAGTTTTACTCACTAGTCGGCTAGGTACACCGACGTGAGTAAAACCGTGATTTAATAGAAAAATGTGCAATGCTCACGAAAGTTTAAGTTTTAAAAAAAATCTTTCACTCTATACCTAACTACCTATATTCTTCAAAATGTGTAAATGCCATTCGTAATATTTTCGCATTCCGATGACTTTCTTCTTTCACAGTTTTCCTGTAGCTATAACGGTTAATGGTGCTGGCTGTCCTTGCAACCTACCTCAAAACTCACGAATATGAGTATAGTCATATTCGTGAGTTTTGAGGTAGGTTGAACAAAATGACAAAGTTAGAGAAATTTTAAGTTACACGCCCGCCTGGCCATGAATCCTATTTTGTATAGACAAATAGACAACGCCGTGGTCAGGCTGTTTTGACAGGGTTCCGTGGCCGTGTACCTTACCGACCACGGAACGAAAGCGCAAAAAGCATCCCAGTTTGCGTGCTTGTTGCTTTGGTTCAGTTATACTGGTCGATGCAATCGAAAAAAAAATTAAAAGCGGACGGTGCTAAATACTTGTATCGTTTTTTACCATTTTTCTGAACTTCGTGTCTAAAACACATTGTAAGGGGTATTTTTTCATTTTTTCTTTTCGATCAAGGAACAGACAACCAGCACCAAATTGACAGATGAACATCTAATATGTTGGCACTATACTAATTTTATTGATGACTGTCATTTCTGTAAAGACCTAAGTCCACACACTCCGATTTTTTTTACACTCTGGTTTCATCATAAATATTTTTTACATTGCTTTGAACGTGGTAGTTACATTTCAGATGTTAAAATAGTTGATATTTAAAAGCTCAGCACATTCAACCTATTTAAGGCATGCACATATTATAAGTACATAATGCTAAACAGTATAATTAATAATAATGTTAATAATTTTTAAAGATGTTAATAAATTAAAATTTATTAGTTATTTAAAATTAAAGTCAATCCGATGACTTTCTCTTCTGACAGTTTTTCTGTAGCTATAACGGTTAATGGTGCTACCTCAACGCGCCATCCTGTATAATGGATTTTTTTTTTTTTTAATTATTGCCAGTGTTTTCACCATTATTTTGGATGCTTACAAGAAACAAAATCGAATGTGCACGAAAAAAAAGTTTTGTCAAAATCGCAAATTTTTTGGCACCCTGACTATAATTTTCAAAATCTGTAAATGCCACTCGTAATATTTTTGCAATCTGATGACTTTATTTTCTGACAGTTTTTCTGTAGCTATAACGGTTTATGGTGCTGCCTCAACGCGCCACCCTGTATAATGGAAAGTTTAAGTTTAAGTTTTATTTAGATTTTTTATATTTGTAATGTTTTGACCATGGCTTTTGATCCTTATTTACTAGAAACAAAATCATATGGCACGAAAAAATAAGTTTGGTGAAATTTACCAATTTACTTGCACCCTGTATATATTTTTAAAAATCTGTAAATGCCATTCATGATATTTCCGCAATTCAAATACTTTTTTTTCCGACAGTTTTCCTGTAGCTTTAACGGTTAATGGTGCTGCCCTTGTAAACCAACAACAAAAGTACATACAAAAGTATTAACTCTTGCTTTTGGGTATATACTCAGTAAAAACGAGTAATAACGAATAAATACTCATATTTTCTTTACCGAATCATTAAATACTATTTAGTATTTACTCACCGCCCATCTCTATCCGAGAATGTCAAAAACGATCCTTGTGGTCGGGTCACTAAGTAACATCCTTCTGGCGAACACTTCCAGGTCCGAGTCTCCACTCTACTAACTGACTGATCCAGTGTGTATCTACCAGACAACCTTTATTTAAACATGAACATTTTCAACTTATTAAATTTTTGTACCAGATGAAGTAAATGTAGTAGTCCCCATCAACCTTTGAGGCCGTCTGTCGGGTACTTCCGGCCACTCCAGAGCTGGCAGACTTGGTTTTTCTGTTTCTGCTAATCAAGGGCTATTTGAAGCCACCAGTCTCATTCTTGTATCAGATGACGTAAATTTGGAGCAAAATCATGATCTTTGAGGGCGTCTGTCGGGTACTTCCGGCTACTCCAGCGCTGGCAGACTTGGTTTTTCTGCCTCTCCGAAAGAAGTTCTAATTGAAGCCACCAGTCTCATTCTTGTATCAGATCACGTAATTTTGGAGCAAAATCATGATCTTTGAGGGCGTCTGTCGGGTACTTCCGGCCACTCCAGCGCTGGCAGACTTGGTTTTTCTGCTTCTCCGAAAGAAGTTCTAATTGAAGCCACCAGTCATATTCTTGTATCAGATCACGTAAATTTGGAGCAAAATCGTGATCTTTGAGGGCGTCTGTCAGGTACTTCCGGCCACTCCAGAGCTGACAGACTTGGTTTTTCTGCTTCTCCGAAAGAAGTTCTAATTGAAGCCACCAGTTTCATTCTTGTATCAGATCACGTAAAATCGGGTGTTTTTTTGCACCGGAAGTGGCCCTTTTTTTCGACCTTTCGGCCAATTCAGAGTGATAAGACCGATTGATTCGAGCTCAGCGTAACTTTTTCTATTTGAAGCCATAGAGCTTATCTTTGTATCAAGTGACGTGAAGATCATGCGGTCGGCTTCCGTACTATTAATAATGCAATCGATTCTCGCCAAAAAGAAGATACCTATGTTTTTTTTTTTACATTGGCGGCGATAGTTGTGCGTCGTATTTCGTCTTAATCAGTGAAGTCTACAATTAAATATAACGCGTTCGTGGTTTTCCTTCTGTCAAGAAGTGAGTTTTTTTTTGTGTATCTAAGAGGCTGGTTCAAAAACTTCTCTAGCTATCATCCAAGACAGATGGTAC
This sequence comes from Zelleria hepariella, assembly GCA_949319315.1. Taxonomy (NCBI): domain Eukaryota; kingdom Metazoa; phylum Arthropoda; class Insecta; order Lepidoptera; family Yponomeutidae; genus Zelleria; species Zelleria hepariella. The sequence continues at coordinate 13,716,116 of OX439389.1, read as the reverse complement.
TCGGCCGAAGGGGGAACCAAAAGCTAGGTACCCTAAATTTAGATCTCACTCACCTGCTAGATAAAAGAGGAGGAAAGTAGGAGGGGTCTTATCTAGCAGAGTGATTTAGGGTTGATGTGATAGATGACTGGCCTCGGCTAGCATCCAGTTGATGACATTGATGTCGATTATCTACAAAATACTCTTGTAAAGATCAACCAATTTGAGCACAATCTATTTCTGACCACAGTGAGCTTAAATGGGCGATTTCATATCGATCACAGGCCACAGCGCATGTCGATTACTCACAATAAATTGAAACCTACTTCTTTGAAGCCGATAGCCATCTCATATTTAGTTATAGATAGAAATATACTAGAATATTTTTTATTTTAAGTAGGTATACGAAACGAATTATTTACAGAGAATTTTCTTAAAACTAATTAGTATCTGCCCTGAATACATTTTATTGCACCAAATTGAAATTGAAGAGGAAAACAAGCAAGCGCTGCCAAGTTTCGTTCGCCCCAAACCCGTATTTTTGTTTGTCAAGTTATGTAAGCGTTGCTAAATTGAAACTACGGACGTTTAACTTTTGGCCTAGAACTTGGCCAACTTTAGTGGACTTAACAATTCCTTTCATTTAATTCTAGAAAGTCAAATTCTCCGTAGACTGCGTTTCCCGGAAGCCAAACAAACCGTCTGTAATTTAACGCTAGTGTGGACGTTCTTGCTTTGTAAGGTTGTACGAGTATGTAGCTAATCTTGTTAGTTACACTTCTACGTAGGAGCATGTACACACGACAGCACGTCAGAGCGTACAGTTTTGGTGGTATAGTCGCCCGTAACGCAACCGAATAGAGTGTTAACATGTAAGCGTCGATGAGCTGTCTTGTGTACCTACGGGTTTTTGTCATTAAAATTGTGTGAGACAATGTTTGTTCCTTCCGAACACTGGTAGATACCCTGGTGTAGATTACCGAACGTAAAAACCTAAAATCGACACGTCTTTTCATCTACATTTTACGTTTCGTCGCGGAAGGACTATAGAGTCTAAAAATAAGACGCCAAATAGCCAACTTTCAGGTTTGTATGGACTAAAAAATATTTTCGAAATATTAGTTCTAACCCAGAGGACCCAACATGCGGGCATGCGTGACAGGATCGTAGGTACCTACCTGGCGAAACATGAAGGCTCAATTTAATCAATACAAGTAATTGGTACCTTCCAGACCCCCTTTGGAGACTCCCCATGCTTATCATAAAATACACACACAGACTGAAAAATACCAGTTTTAAACGCTTCAGTTTCCGAGAATTTCCTTAGCGGGGAGGGCGTGTTACGAAATGGATCGGAGTTTCGTTTGTACAGCTGGGGATAAGGCAAATAGCCTATTGACTCGGCTTCTGTGTATCGTGCAATCGTGCATAGCTTCGTCCGATGTTGATTTAGCCGTAAAAAGACAACATTTTCTATGACATTATTGACCAGTTTATGTTTAGGGTACCTAATGTTTTGAGGTTTGATTATTAGGTACTTGCTGCGATTTTTAAAGCGAATTCTCTCTGCACCAAAGATTTAATTTTACTTGCACTAAATAATTTATTAACATTTAATTTAAGTAGGTACTTTACAACTTTTTTTAATTCGATAAAGAACACAATGTAGAGTTGAGGTGTCTCGCCTTTCTAGAACTAATATTGCACATCAAATTGCAAGCACCTCATCACTTGGTAAGTAGGTACTTTACCTAACCTACTGAGCTGTGACTGTGAAGCTTGACGGCAACAAAATTAATCATCCACAGTCAACAGCCCACCAGTCAGTAACGGTACTGAGTATAATGATGAATCACTGACGTCGGGACCGTAATCTGCTTTAAACCAAATGACCCAAAAAGTGTTTTTCAATCATTTAAAGCTGCGTTTCCCAACCTGTCGACCCGCCTTTGTAAAAGACGATTCGTTTATCTTCGTTTTTATTTGGTTTTTTTAGTTTTTTTTTATTAGTTTGGTTTTTTCTCCTTGTAGATTCTCCTATGTTGGAAAACGTAGGAGGTACCTACACAGAACACATTAAGTACGGTGGTTTATTTATTCAGTGGTTGTCTTTTTTGGATGGGAACTTACCGAGATTGAAGCAATTTTGGGTTTTTGGTAGTATCCTGAATTTTTTTTCTTAATGGTGTAGTCATGTGGTTGTTAGTAGCTACATTACTCAAGCTCTTGCCAGGCCTTCTTGCGGTCTTTGGTCCAAGCTTGCTACGCACAAAAGTTGTGAAGCCACTGATTCAAAGTATTCCTCTATCCTCTACCTACTTATACAACCGTCGTCGTCGTTTCACTGGTAATAACTGTTGCGAAAATTACTCTCATTTGAAAACTCCAAATATTACAAATAATAAAAGTTGTTTATTATCGTAGCTTACTTAATTAATATGTATTTAGCGGTTTACATTTTACGAAACTAAAAATAATTCATTTTCCTTCCTGTTTGATAGCAGTGCAACTGCGCGTCCCACGGTCCAAAACATTGCTAACTTATGTGCATTCTGCAGTCAGTTTTGCAAACAATGAGGTAAGATTGTGGAGCAGACAAGTGGATGCCCATGTTGCAGCCAAGTTGCGGTCACTGACTTGTTACTAACATTGGCCACAAAACAAATAATAGCAGAGGCACCTATTTAAACTTGAGCCTTATTACACTAGCAATTTGCGGGCGAATTGAAAGCGTAGCGAGCCGCGGCGAGTGAGTTCGCAACGTGCGATCCGCGTTTTGGACACTAACAAAATGGATTCTGACTAGGAAACACTGCTGGCTTTGTTAAGAAAACCTTTTCCTTAGGATTATGGCTTTACTTTGAATTAAATTCAATAACATTTGTTCGCAGTCCTTCTGTAAGGTTTCGTTAGTAGCTGAGCAGGTTTGCTCGGCGCGTCACGCAGTCTGATCACCCTATAAACAAGAGCCATTGACTTGATTGACTCAAGACTCAACTTTTTATTAGTCACTATGCTATGGTCACTAGGCTGGGTACTCACAATGCCTCACTACTCGATTGCGCCAAAATAAGCCTTAGGTAGGTAGGTACGTACGTGATTTTTACCGCAAAAACAAACACGACCCGGACGTACGGTCGGCGACAGTCACAGATACCCCATGGCAGCTCTAAAAACAAGGGGTAATCGAAAAACAAGGGGTATCCTAGCGTGTGGCCGACTGTACCTATAGCTTGAGAAGTTTAGAAGCTAAAACCAAAGAAACAAAAATTTGTTGTTCGAAAAACTAGGTAAGGCCGAGCCATATTGGAAGGGAGGAAGGAAACTGAGGTAAACTACGATAATTTGCCTGCCGCGTCAAGTAAAAATACTGAACATTCAAGGCCTCAAAGTTTGCAAATAAGTACCATCCTACCGAGTAGCTTCCGTCGCTAAAGTCGCAATATCCTGTAAATGGATAACCTAACTATGCATTAAAATTACAGGGGTCTTCCCACACGAGCGATCTATGCAACTATTTTTGTCGATAAGCAAACTATGAAAACGCTTATCGACAAAAATTCAAGATGAGTCTTTCCGCATGTTCACGGTCTTCTATGTGGTTGGGTCATTCCATTCAGCGTAAGTATGTATTGCGTCTTTTATGCAAATTCATCCAAATGTAAAAAAAATAAAATGATTGGTGCGTCCAAACATTAACTTGCGTCAAAATTTTGGTTGATTGTAGGTATTCTATGGTTAGAAAAACGCTCGTGTAGTCCGCGCTAAAGGAAGTTCATCCGAAAGTATGTCAAGTCAAGTACAGTAGGTAGGTACCTACGGCGGATTATCTCTTTGTTCGTATTGCGGTCAGCGTATTCACGAGTGGGCGTTTACGTGGAAAGATAGTGGATCAACGTCGAATTAACTTTCCCACCGCAAGCCATTTTGTTTTTAAATGTTTTTTAGCCCCACATTGCAATGGCTGTCAATCTGTGTCTGGTAAAGTGGTAACTGAACAGATAGTCATCACATCACTCTCGCATATATTTTTTTGGAAACTCATTTGGATAAGTGTTATTTTACTTTAATCTCATTGTCTTTAGAGAACCAAAAGCTGCTTTTTAGGTACAGAAAACGTGAGAAATACAGATTTCGAGTTTTCGCTCCTGGCCCCATAGTAAATGCTCTTTGCTCTTTCAGAGTCACAGGACCTTTATGAAACATGCTGTATAAATATCCCCCTCCCTTTTGCTGATAATTAATTACTTACCCTATAGCCCAGTCATTCTATGTTTTCAATGTATGGGGCGGTTAAACAAATTAATAAAGTTTTCAAATTTATGTGATATGATACCTTTGGGTGTAGTGATGAAAACCCACAACTCTCCCCCCCTCTCCACCTGACGCTTCACCCCCCCTCACCATAAAATAGGTCCCATTTTTTAGTTTTTTCAATTTTGTGGGAAAACTAAAGAAGATACGGCAAAAATGTCAAAGACAGACATAATTCTTATTAAATTTCACACAAAAAAGATTCTATACCTTTTTTTGATAGGCTTGATGGTATTCGAGCTATAGCTAGTTCCATTATGCAAAAATGTGAGTATGAGCAAAAAAATATCGTAGCCAGCATATTTGTTTCAAAATATTATACGTTAGGTACGGAATTTTGCTCAGGAAGCCTATGTTAATTTAGTTGTCAGTACTTTAGCCTACTAAATCAGCTTTCATTTATTTCATTACGCATAATACTTTTGGAGTTATACCTATCAGAGGTCTGCCGGGTACAAGTAGCTTACGGCTCCCCGTTAATAGTTTTTTATTTTTTTTGGGAAAACTATAAGAGATAAGAAAAAGATGTCAAAAACAAACATTATCCTTATTAAATTTCACATAAAACAGTTCTACATCTTTTTTTGATAAACATGACGGTATTCAAGCTATAGCCAGATATAGGGGAAAAAATATGCCAAAAAATTACATAAGTAGGATTTTTTTTATTTTTTTATAATTTCGTACGAAACAGTGCTCAAGGTGACTACGTTTATAAATTGTAAGTAATTTAGACTACCGAACAAGCTTTCATCTATATAATTATGTACAATAGTTCTCGAGTTATTAGTTCTGGAACTGTAGGACAGTTAAAAATTTTTTTTATTAATTATTAAAGGTAACGAGTAATGTACGAATCTATCGCCAGAAGGACGTCAAAGGAAGGTAATTTATTGAAACGTTATTAATAGTGAGCCATAACATCAGTTACAACCATTTAATAACAGGAAAAATAAAATAAAAACACTAATCACAAAGACTCCCTCAATATGATGATTTTTGTTAAAACAGCTTTTGCCTCGGCAACCGCTGTATTGCATTTTTCCGCAGCCTAGCTGGAAAAAGACTGAGACTTATTATCAACAGAAAATGTCCTGAGATTCAATTCAATGAAAGAACACAACTTTCCTAACCGAAACATTCTGTTGAGTAATTTGAGCAATAAGAAAAGACTCACTGCTCCACTGGCCAACAGACTGAAAGACGAAGGAATAACTCTAATAAGTACTTGCTAATGATGACGCAAATGTTCTCCTCATTCATCATCTGCGGAAAATGATGCAATGCAGCGGTTGCCGAGGCAAAAGCAGTTTTAACAAAAAATCATGATATTGAGGGAGATGTAGAGTCTTTGTGACTAGAGTTTTTATTTCATATTTCCTGTTATTAAAAAGTTGTAACTGATGTTAAGGCTCATTATTAATACCGTTTCAATAAACTAACTCCCTTTGACGTCCTTTTGGCGATAGATTCGTATATAAGGTATCGAACCTTAAATAATTAATAAGCAATATTTTTAACTGTCTAATAATTCCAGAACGTATAACTCCAGAACTAATGTACGTAATAATATGGATGAAAGCTTGTTCGATAGTCTAAATTACTTACAATTATTGGCGTGGTCTCCCTGAGCACTACTTTGTACGTAATTATTAAGATTTTAAAAGAAATTCGACTTATGTAATTTTATGACATATTTTTCGGTGTATCTGGCTATAGCTTGAATACCGTTAAGTTTATCAAAAAATATGCTGTACTGTTTTATGTGAAATTTAATAAGGATAATGTTTGCCTGTAACACCTTTTTCGTATCTCTTATGGTTTTCCCAAAAAAAGGAAAAAACCATTAACGGGGAGCCTTGCGTAACTGGTGACCGCCAGACCTCTGATAGTGATAACTCCATAAGTATTAAGCGTAATGAAATGAATGAAAGCTCATTTTGTAGGCTAAAGTACTAACAACTAATTAACATAGGCTCCCTGACACAATTCCGTACCTAACTTTTAATATTTTGAAACAAAAAGGCTGGTTACGATATTTTTTTGCTCATAGCCAAGTTTTTGGATAATAGAACTAGCTATAGCTCGAATACCATCAAGCCTATCAAAAAATGTGTATAATCATTTTTGTGTAAAATTTTATAAGGATTATGTTTTCCTTTGACACTTATGCCGTATCTTCTATAGTTTTTCCACAAAATCGAAAAAACAAAAAAATGGGACCTATTTCATGGTGAGGGGGGGTGAAGCGTCAGGTGGAGAGGGGGGGAGAGTTGTGGGTTTTCATCACTACACCCAAAGGTATAATGTAACACAAGTTTGAAAACTTTATTAATTAGTTTAGGTGAAAAACATAAAATGACTGAACTACTATTAGATCCTGTTTAAAAAACAGACGAAGAAAGTTAACGCACGCCATCACTGAAATACTGGTTTTCGTAGTATTACCATTGTCGTGACAGAGTAGAAGCATGTCCATGCACTTTCCTTTTAGTTAGTTACATGTATGCAATAACATTCTCTTATGTGGAAGCCATGTGCCGAGGCATTAGCGTATGCGGACAAGCGCTAAGAAAGTTGCCTCGACAAAAACTCATGAAATTTCCTTTTGGAGCAAAAACTAAGTATGATGATGTTGTATTGGCACTCTCTTCGCTTAGGGCTGTCACGATCGGCATACCACACTCTCAGTGTGTTCTCTATACACACGTAGTCCCCAATTTCCTCCCTGGATAACGGCACTAGAGTAAACATTTTAGGTATGCTGGTACATCTCCTAACCCGTTCCCGTGTCGGACTGTTTAGATTTATTCGATAAATTAAATTATTGCTAAGTAACAGGGATTAGAAAAATGCAAAAATAATGCGTATATAAAAGCAAAAGATTGATAAACCTATTTAAAAACTTTTAAAAATAAGACGCTCCGACATCAAGCAGATTCTTGTGATATCAGTGATGAACATTTTTTTTAAATCGGATCATCTGTGGGACTTCACGTTCTCAACGAGGGATCGATCCCTACCTTCGAAACATATCGAGCCGGTAGATACTACTCCAGCCTGGTCGATGTAACAATGGCAACGGAAGCAGTACTGGACAAGGTGTCGGGGTGGAGAGTAGATCGATCGATGGTGCTCTTATCGGATCATAATCCAGTAACTTTCCGTCTCGACTTTAACACTTCCGGTGGCTCACGACCAATGTCTACCACCAGAAAATTTGACACGAGAAAGGCAAACTGGACGCTCTTCAAGGACACGCTCCGCGAAAAGATGGAAGGTATCGGCGGGACTACCGAGGACATAGCTATCCTTAGCAAGGACCAACTTGACTGCTATGTCCACGACCTCATGACTCAAGTAGAGCTAACGTCCGAGGAGGTCCTGCCCCGATGCAAACCACGAGCCAAAGTTAAGAACCCATGGTGGACTTCCGAACTGCAGAAGAAGAAGGCAGAAGTTATTAGACTTAGGCGACGAATAAAAGGAGCAAATGCTGCTCGTAGGGACCAAGTCGTACAGTGTTATCTGGAGAGGCGTAAAGAATACACGCAAGCCATAGATGAGGCGCGAACGACCAGTTGGAAAAAGTTCTGCACCGAGATGACCCTGGATAACGCTTGGAGTGCAGCGTGGAAAGTGATTAGGAGGACCAGAAGGCCGGACTCAAGCTGTGTCGCCCTTAGAGGCCCAAACGGCTGTACCCTAGCGCCAGCAGACTCGGCAAACCTGATGGTATCCACGTTGTTCCCCGAAGACTTGCCAGCTGAAGATTCACCCGAACAGGCAGAATTACGTGAAGTAGTCCAAGTACCACCGAACCCGGAATGTCTATCACCCGCGGGTCCACCTCTCGGAGTTTCTGAGCTCTTCGACGTGCTGTCCACCATGGACCCAAAGAAGGCACCGGGAGCTGATGGGCTTGCGGTGGATATATGCAGGGCAGCGATAACAGCTGATAGCCGGGTTTTCCTTACCGTATTTAATAGATGCCTGGAGGTGGGCCTCTTCCCCACGATCTGGAAGTCTGCCAAAGTCTGCGTGATCCCAAAACCTAACAAGGACGATTATGCAAACCCAAAGGCTTACAGGTCTATAGGCCTGCTTCCGGTGATGGGAAAAGTCCTAGAAAAGTTATTTAACAACAGACTCCTATGGCACCTAGAGGCAAAAGGACACCTAAACACGAGACAGTACGGTTTCATGCCCCAAAGGGGCACGGAGGACGCCCTCTACGATTTAGTAGACCTAATTAAATATGAGAGAAATAAGACGGGAATGATCGTTGCTCTAGTGTCACTAGACATAGAGGGCGCTTTTGACCATGCATGGTGGCCCTCCATAAAGCATCAATTGGTGGCCCATAAAGCATCATGGTGGCCCTCCATAAAGCTATTGTCGGTGCAAAAGTCTTCTAGCAATTGGAGTTTAGTTACTGCTAAAAAACCATCTGTCTCGTCATGTTCGTCTCTACCTTAGCTCAATATTTACATTTTGTGTTAACCAAGCTCAATTCCATCCGATATGATTTTATTTATTTTGTAACAGTCATGTAGTCAATTTAATTACTTACCTTAAACTACAATTAATTTTCATTTAAAATATTGCTCAACTATGCGATAAACTAATTTTTATGTTTTTTAACTTTTAATAGTACCCAGCGATCAAACCGGCGGAGACTGAAAAACAGCATTTTTGCTGAGTCTCCGACCTTTTCAAAAGTGTTAGTTATTTAAGAAAACAGCATGTAAATTTTTTTGATTATTTTGCTTTTGAATAAAGTTCTTTTTATTTATTTATTTATTTAATTACAAACAAAAAATTGCCCTATAGATGTTTACGGGATGGTAGACAGTTACCTATCAGACAGAAAAGTCACCCTAAGTTATGCAGGCTCCACGGTCTCTAAGTCCACGAACAGAGGTTGCGTACAAGGTAGCATCAGCGGGCCGCTCATGTGGAACATAGTCATCGACTCGCTTCTGGAACGACTGGAGAACTGCGGGATCCACGTACAGGCGTTTGCGGACGACGTGGTCCTGGTGGCCTCGGCCTGCACTGCCGAGGAGCTTGAGCGCATGGTCAATCCGGTTCTGGACATTGTCGCCGGCTGGGGTGTGGAGCACAAACTTAAGTTCTCGCCTCACAAGACGGCTTACATGGTCTTAACAAGAAAGCGTAACCCTCCCATGCCCCGCATCGCGATGGCTGACGTCCTACTCACGCCAGTACAGAAAGTAAAAGTACTTGGGTTGACAATTGACAAGGACCTAAATTTCCTTGAGCACATCCAGTCCGCTTGCTCCAAAGCAGCTGCGGTATATAAAGGCTTGTCAAGGGCAGCCATGGCTACTTGGGGCCTTGGCCCCGAAATTGTCAGACAGATATATTTGGGGGCGGTAGAGCCCATACTCCTGTACGCAGCCAACGTGTGGGCTGACAGTACGAGCAAACAATATATTGTGAAGCGACTGAGGTCAACGCAGCGCTTAATTGCAATAAAGATTGCAAAAGCCTATCGCACCGTCTCCTTCATCTCGGTAGTAACACTCGCGAGGCTGATCCCGATCGAAATGCGGGCGCGCGAGGTGGCCGAACTCTATGCTGTGAAACGCGGAAAACCCTTGCCGGAGGCTAAAGATCGCCCAGTGGAGTCTCGTACTCCGTTCTACCTACTGCCTCACCCGGGTCTCCGAACCGAGGTGACCTACACAGTGCTCGATCGTCTTGATGCAGAAGCGCCTGGGGAAAGACCGATAGCCCCCGTCAGCATATACACTGACGGCAGTAAAATTGAGGGTAAATTAGGCTGCGCCATCTCCTGCTGGAAGGACGGCGTGGAAGTGTTGAGCAAAAAATACCGACTAGAAGCTTTCTGCACAGTATACCAGTCAGAACTGCTTGCTCTAAAGCACGCGATAGGGTTGGCGGTGGAAAAGGATCGCTTTATGGACTGCGATATTCTGAGCGACTCCCGGTCCTCCCTGGATGCGATAGTAAACAAGCGTTCAACTCATCCACTGGTCAACGATATCAGAAAAGACCTGGCTCGAGCGGTCGAGAAAGGCAGCAAAATCAAGCTGTGGTGGATCCGCGCACACGTCGGCACCGCCGGAAACGAGCGCGCAGATGAACTTGCGAAGCAAGCCGCTCTTTACAAAAGAACGGCCGCGGACTATGATAAGTTTCCTTTGTCTTTTGCCAAAGGTGCGATACGCCAACGAACCCTGGACACATGGCAGAGAGAATATTCCGAGAGCCAAAAAGGCAGTGTAACAAAACTCTTCTTCCCGGACATCCGCCTGGCATTCAAAATCATCGGGCGACTTGGAGTATCATACTGGATAACCCAGGCGTGGACCGGCCACGGCGGAAATGCGTACTACCTCCATAGATTCAGGTGCCGCGGCGACCCAAAATGCTCATGCTCCCCAGACGTGGAACAGACAATCGAGCACGTCCTGAATGAATGTCCAATGTTTGGCGCTGGGAGGTTGCAGCTCGAAATCGAACTTGATAGTAAAATTGAGACGTCGAACTGGAGCGCCCTCCTTGGTTCTAAAAGCTCAGGGCACAAATTTGCCGAATTCTGCGTTAAAGCAATGAAGGCGGTGGCTTACACGAACAGATCTTAGGAGCGATAGGGATGCATTTGGCTGCCCGCTGCCAGTGTCAAAAATATACGTAGGCAACCTATTCCCTGTTTTTACTAACTTGTAATATAAGTAGGTATCTGATTTATTTATTTTTGATGAATTATTTTTCTATACAACTTGCTGTAACAAAATCAATAACAATTATATAATGTTGCTTATGTATTTAATAATAACTAAAATGTTTAACAATAACAACTTGAATTTTAACAATAATAACTTTAATTTTAACAATAATAACTAGATAGGTACTAAATTGATTTATTCTTGAACTTTATTCCGTACGTAACATAATTAGTGAAAAATTATCGTAATGTTTACTCACTTTTACGACTAATGTCAAAGATTTTATTATGAATTGTTAATTTTATGTACAATTTTGTAATGCAAAATTTACTATGTGAACTTTTATTATAAATTAAGAAATATTGTAACCGTAATTCAAGGCCCCCGAAACATTAATATCGGGGTAAATGTAACAACCAAAATAAAAAAAAAAAAAAAATCGGATCAGGGGGTTACCCTTGACGCTATTGCGATCAAATTGAGAAAGTTTTAAAATTAATTTCTCTTTGAATTCGCGTTGCAAATCCTTTGATTTTAAATACTTTGTAATGTTTATTCAAAGGTAAGGCTGTTTTATTCAATAAAGACACAAAATGCGTCTTAATTTGTAAAATATTAAATTTTGTAAATTGCGCTATATTGCGGCCGTATTGGAAAAATGCGTCAAGGGTAGAGGGGCAGTTTTGAGATAGGAAACTGGGGATTACGAAACCTCCATTTTGTAGATTTTCTTCAGGTTGTCCCTTTTACTCAGTATTTGCACACGCGAGACAGCAACAGATTTGTCTGTTCTGCTATATGCTCTTAAACACGGTCAATACGGGCAGAGCCAAATGAATGAACAGCAAGTAAAATAGCCATAACGGTGACTTACTTGAGAGTCTTCTAAATGATTCGACATTACGTCCCACGTACACAACTTTTGATTTCCTGAAGTAATACTCGTAATGGACCAAATCGATGTGGCCATGCCGCGACCCGATATGGCGTATGCCACCTAGCGATATGGGCAAGGACTCATCGAAAGGAAGCTCAAAATTAGGAGCAAATTGCGGTTTTGAGTGATTAGTCACCGTAAATGGTGTCTATTAGAGATATTAGACCCATTAAGGATTAACATATTGAAGGTTAGGCAAAGGCAGCGTGGGGAGAGTTGGACCGACGCCAGGAAACGCGCTCATCGTTTATTAATCCAATTTTCATAAATTAGGGTAGTTCTCCGGGTTTACGAGATGTTCGTGCATTCTCCGCCTACACAAACTCGTGTCTGCTTCACGTGTGTGTGATGGTTGGTAGATTACAAATTTACAAGTCACATACCTACCTATAAGCTATGGTAGCCTAGTTGAAGGTCTATCCGACAGCTTTTCAAGCTAAATCGCGGATGCCATTCCAGCTGGCTTAGCTCAAAAATGGGTTAGGCCCTATCATTACTCTATGTATCCCACTCTACGTAGATCAAAATAGTGAGATAGATACAGTTATAAACCCTTATCCGGCCTTACACATTCTCGTGCTAAGCCAGCTAGTGGCCACCGATCCCACTGACTCGGTGCTCGAACGAACTAAAAGTTCCGTTAGATACATTTGATAAATGATTTGTGGTAGCAATACCGCTACTGTGAAAGTTAACATCGGTAAGAATACTGTGAGCTTCTCAGCTGATATACCTCACTAAACCGCTTTGCTTAGATGCCAGCCGTAAACAAAAACGGAGTGTACAGCTTTCATGTTAAGGTCCCTTGGTATCTCTATTATATGGGAGGTGGTCTTGAACGAACGATTCTTTCATGGAGACTATCTGTGCCCAGCAGTGCGACGTACACAAGACAGCATCCAGACCCTTACACGTGCACTCTAGAGTGCACGTGTAAGGGTTACGTTACGAGCGACTTTGCAACGAAAGTGTAAGCGTCTACATGCTATTGACTGTACGATAAATTGCTTATTATTAACAACTAGTTGTGCCCGCGACTTCGTATGCGTTTTTACACATTTGACATTTAATTTAAATTCGACTGTGGAGGAAAACTCAAAAGGAAGGTTTTTTTAACCCCCGACCAAAAAAGAGAGGTGTTATAAGTTTGACAGCTTTGTGAGTGTGTCTGTATAGGTATGTGTTTATGAGGGTGTGTCTGTCTGTGGCACCGTAGCTCTTAAATGGGTGAACGATTTGGAAGCTTTAGGGTTTTTTTTTTAAATTTGAAAGCTGGTGTTCTAGCGAATGTTCTTAGTTATGTTTTGTCAAAATTAGTTCAGCTATTTATAAAATATGCTTATTTGAAGCTAAAATGTCGGGGGTATTTTAATTTAATAGTATTTTTTTCTTATCTTGCGGTAGCAGGGCTCAAAAAAAAGCAATAGAATAAAATATAATAAAAACCCTAATCTAAACAATACATTTATAAATTTAATAATAAATATGTATTGTTTACATTAAGGTATCGCCCGTGATAAGATACCAGGAAGCTTAGCATAAGAATTGCTTAGGAAGTAAAGGGGTTTATAAGTATCTCCCTCGACGTAGAGTGGGATAGATAAAGTTATAAGCCCATAGATAAGGTCTTACTTATTCTCATGCTAAGCCAGCAAGCAAAGCATTCGGCTAATAACTCTGTCTATCCCGCTCAACGGTAAACAATAGTTTTTTTTTATGCAAGAATGCAAAATTATTGTTTGCGGCGAGTGCTTGTATTGAATACTGAGCGGTGTTAAATAAAAAGACCGCCAACAAAGTGGGAGGCCACATACAGGGTGGCCCAAACATAGACGTCAAGCGAGAAAATCTAGATAGCTGACACCAAGGGCTACTCGAATCACCCCCATGTATGTTTAGCCATTTTTTGTCGTTTAGAAGTTATGAGGCTTCAAAGGTTTATTTGAAAAAAAATACCTAGTATTCGATTTTATTTTTAAACTTTTTTTCTTTTGTTTTTTCAGCAATACTTTTCATTCTTTAGAGTTTCAGATAAATTATCTATCACCAAAAAAATAATTATGAGCTATGGACTTTTAGAAGATACCGCAACTTTGATCCAAAGTCCAAAAATGTTGTTTTCAAGAAAACATCACTGAAATAGTTAGTATGGAGAAAAAAAATAAGTAAAGGTCTGAAGGACTTTTTATTGATTTCAAAAACTTTCCCAAAGCCTCATTCTTCAGAATAATACAAAAAACTTGTCATTTTATGGGACTTTTATTCAAGTAATTTGCGATCAAAGTCGAAAATCTGGAGTTGGAAGAAATTTTATTTCTATCTCTTTTAAGTTTTTCGACTTTTTTTTCGACTTTGATCGCAAATTACTTGAATAAAAGTCCTTTAAAGTGACAAGTTTTTTGTATTATTCGCAAATTACTTGAATAAAAATTCAAGTAATTTGCGATCAAAGTCGAAAATCTGGAGTTGGAAGAAATTTTATTTCTATCTCTTTTAAGTTTTTCGACTTTGATCGCAAATTACTTGAATAAAAGTCCTTTAAAGTGACAGGTGTTTTGTATTATTCTGAAGAATGAGGCTTTGGGAAAGTTTTTGAAATCAATAAAAAGTCCTTCAGACCTCTACTTATTTTTTTCTCCATACTAACTATTTCAGTGATGTTTTCTTGAAAACAACATTTTTGGACTTTGGATCAAAGTAGCGGTATCTTCTAAAAGTCCATAGCTAATAATTATTTTTTTGGTGATAGATAATTTATCTGAGACTCTAAGGAATAAAAAATATTGCTGAAAAACAAAAGAAAAAAAAGTTAAAAATAAAATTGAATGCTAGGTATTTTTTTTCAAAAAAACCTGTGAAGGCTCATAACATAACTTCTAAATAACAAAAAATGGTTGAACATACATGGGGGTGATTCGGGTAGCCCTCGGTGTCAGCTATCTAGATTTTCTCGCTTGACGTCTATGTCTGGGCCACCCTGTATAGTCCTCATCATAACGAACATTTTTTCCCAAGGAACTATGCCTAGGAAATCAACGGTTTCCGAGATAATGAGGTTCCAAGTCAGACTTTTTTTCTTTTTTTTTCGTTTTTTTTTCAGAAATATGTTAAGTATCACGTTATTAACATTTCTTCTCAAGAAGCTATATCAAAATTATTAATATTTCTTACAAAAAACGAAGTTAAAATTGCAACCCGCAATGTATTCTGAACATCGGATAGCCTAGATTGTGCCCAGAACCAGGACTTATCACGGTCCTAAATTTGACTGAAAACTATTCAGCGGTATTCGCGTGATGAGGTAACACACAGACAGACAGACAGACAGACAGACAGACAGACAGACAGACAGACATAAACCGATTTTTTTGCCTTTTTGTATTCAGTATAGTTTACTTAGTAACCCCTGCTAGTTTTTTTCTAAAAATATTCAATGTACAGAATTGACTTCGCTAGAGTTTTATTATAAGTATAGAAGATGACCAAGATTTTTATTGTAATGAATGTCTTTAATCCGGGCCCTACCTTGTTAGAAACCGCACGATTCCGAAATAAAACTTTTAATATTTCGTGAACGACGGACGCAAGTTACAGAAACCTCAAAGGTCGTGGGAACAAAATATGGTTAACACTATGGGAAAGGTCTTGCTGATGAATTCACACATAAAACTGACAAGAGATGAGATAAATGAGATTCTGATTCACTCTGCATATTTGAATAAAAAAATATACGTTTGAGTTTCTTTTGTTTTATATTATCGTGGTCATTCTAAAGAATAGCTTTAGGAAGATTCCTGAGCTCTAGAATTCATGTTACCAAAGTACTTAAGTTCCCGTGGTTGTTAGACAGCTTCAAAAGAGTTCACATGTTTTTTTTATGTCTATCTTTGGTTGAATACTCCGCCCTCGGTTATTAGCAGGTATCTTAGTTGATTGGACGTCCGCTTCTCCAAATCAACGTATTATCTTATTTATCGTAATATACACATGAGTGGAAAATCATGTTTAATTGTTTATCAAAACAGATTTGATTACTTACAGACTATCAATCTTCAATCATATTATCCGAGTGGAATTTCTTTGAAGATTTATGGCCCTTGACTGATTGTCTGCTCCCAATCTCGTCTACATTATCACGTGCACAAAAAACTATTCCAATCTCGATCAGCTTTAAAATAAGGCCATAGGTGAGGTGATCGACCCTAGCGGTGCTCACCAGGTCATATTGCAATGCAAACAAACTCGTTTGCGAAAGCACCAGCAACTCTATCTATTACAGAACGCCCCGCCCCGCTCTTCCACAAAATTATTGCTTACAGCAAAAGGATAGTTTTGTAAACATTAATAAGTATACAAGAGTCGGTTGCGGTTGAGGTTGGTATGAACCCAAACAAAGAAGTCTGTTTAGATGTCCATCAATGGGCTTTGTTTAGGCTGCGATCTTTCCGTCACAATGTACCTACAGCTTCATATTTTATTTGATGTGCTCCGTCCGTCACAAAAGTAACAAATGCATGAACGTAGAGGTGCTAAAGCAAAGCCCTCTTTCAGAGCAAACTCACATCAAAGCAGGTCCATTCAAAAGGCTCTCCACTGTTGTTACCGTCGTGGCAGGGGCGATAGCACCCCGGCAGCCCACACTTTACCTTATAGTCTAGACATCGTCTAGCGAGCACTGGTTACGCGCTATAGCTAAGTTGAAAATGTTACTACTGCGAAAATCTTACGACAGAATGTCCTTAGCAGTAAATTCGGGATGGCTGGAACCCTGCTGGAAGCTCAAGCCAAAGTTAAGCAAGTAAAGATAAAGAAGGCTGTGCCATAACTCTTTTTTTTCAGATAATAACCCACTGGTCAACTGGATGGCAGTTCAGTAAAAAAAAACAAAAGTTTTATTTTATTTAGTTTAGAATTTAGTAGCCTTGCTGTAGTTGTAGTTGGTGCCTCTGCATAGTTTTAGGTGATAATACATTGTGAAAAGCAACGAAAACCATATTTTACAAATACTTTTCCCCTGTCACAGGCTCACAGCGCTTACATTTTAATAATTAAAAAATCAATGAAGCAAGGCTTTTTTCTGCGGGTTTTTCCGCCATCTTGCTTCATGTTGTGAAATAAATCAAGATGTAAAACAATCAAAACCGTTTGTCGTGACAGACACCACCGTGCATCCCCAGCAGATACTGATTTCAGGAATTTCCTTCAGCGTAAGCGGTTATTCTGTTTGTGTAACTTCTATTTTGTGACGAATGTAAAATGCTGGCCAGGTGTGAAATGTGTAAAATAGAGTCTACTCACAGACACTGAAAGGTTTGAATGAATGCTTTCACACTGATGTGTGCAAGCCATCGCTTTTATTCCGTCTTAACGTTTTATAGTGATTGGCTGCGAGCGAATGAGCGTCGCCAAGTGCTGAATTGATCATCAGTTAGGTCTCTAATTACTAGTTCGGCGCTAATAATATTTATAATATCTTTCTCTGGCAAACATAAAAGTTCATACACTAGTGGTTCGCCCCGAACTGTGAACTCACGACGTGTAATTTTTTTTCTAACACCATTCGTGCAGGCGCGCGCGTATTGCATATTATTATAAACTTTACGACAACCCCTCAACCGATTTGGCTCAGTCAAACTTAAAAAAAAAAAAAATCGTTACCCATCTACAAAATTTCATGACGATCCGACCAAAACTCAAGTTATTGTCGAACAAACATTCATACATACATAACTTGGAGAACTTCGCTCGCTCGTTCAACTAAACCGGATGTGAACGAATGAGGTTTTTGTGATACGATCGTGGTCATTCGTGGCAATATGAAAACTACAGGGGCGCTAAAGGACAAACCAAAAAAATACTAACTACACCAACCAAACCTATGAAACAACGATTTAAGATTTTTGGTCAAGTAAAAAAAACGGTAGGTATTCAAAATAGTTTCGTAATGTTTGCCCTAAAAAACCAAACAATGATAGATAAACTTATCTTCATAGATAAGGAAATACGTTCCCTACCACGTACCTTTTGACGTCAAGTAGAAAGATTACAAATGGAGAATGCACAAAACATTATTTTTACTTTCCAATAGTCTGATTAGTGTCAGGAAAGGAATCGCTTTAAGCATTAAGACCATCATTTGTGTAAGAATTTTTTTCTTTTTTCAGAAGGCGTGTTACGGGACTTTCAAGGTGACTCGTTTGTCAGATTTGGGTTCGTGCATTTCGATGAGCACGTACGCAACTTACAAGTACCCAGGTAGATACATAATATTTCTAACACCTTACTTACTAGGTATTTTCAAACAGTTTAAGACGTTTTTTTTTCTTAAAATATTAACAAAACATAGTTTCTTGACTCCCCTAAACCGCATGGTTTGTATGGGTATTGCACTTTCGACCTTAACGTCCATAGATAAACTGTACCACCGCCCCTGTAGCCATAAATGACCATATACCAAGTTCGAGTGTCCGTGAATGTTGCTGCAAGAGCACACACAGCGTCGCCAATGGCCATTTAACTCTACCGGAGGATTCTAATTATTATGTAAATCTGTCATAAACAGCCACTGCAAAGCCTCTACCGTCGTCGATAAACTCCAAGCCTCAATGTTATTTGCGTTGGTTTTATTTATTAATTTTCCAGGTAACGTCGGAGGGGCCTGGTAATACAGCTCTATCTAGGTCAAATAAAAATCAGCTTTCTACCATACAAGGTGTTACAAAAGGTTTAATAGCACCCGGGATCTTTTTTTTTTTTTTGCTCTATTACTTTCCGTTGATTTTTATATAAATAAAATGTCAGCGCTGTGGCGCCCGAGAAGTATTTTTAAAATATGTTTTTCATAGATTTTTGGGGAGTTAAGCTTAAGCTCGAACTCTCTCTCTGAGAGAAGGCCTGTGCCCAGCTAGTGGGACATGTACAATTGTACAGGCTACATCTTACTTTTTTTTTTTTTTTGTGGTGTAAGGAGTACTGGATGTCATTCTACATGTCATTGCATTGACCAATAGGCCCTGCAAAAAAAGTTAGGACCATTTGGATTTGGAACACCTTGAATATGATCATGAAATAAATCTTCGTATGTACAAGCCCCAACATACACATCAAAACATGTATTGTGATGTGATCTCTTAATTCCTAAACTTCGTTTGACTCCAAAATGGATTATAAATTATAAAAATAAGGAATGCACAAACTCTACAATTTTACATGAATATGAAAGAATGTGCATTTTTTCCGGTGGCGAACCTATTTGTATAACAACTTAGCATAACAGTCCGTGTTATGTTATATTCGCTTCACAATTCAATAACCTACTTATTTGAATAACACTGCCTTTGCCTGGGTATTACCTACTAGGTAGAGGTAAGTACCTGCATTTAGGTCATTCATGGTAGTTTTGAACCTTGGACGAACAAGTTTTGAACATTCTGATGGTCTCACTTTCGGGGCTCCCACAGCCATCCCGGCTTGCTAACTACCTAACTTCCATATTTAAATATAGTACAGTCGCTCTCGTACTACCTGGGTAGTACAGTCGGCCACAGTCTCAGATACCCTTTTTTGTTCGATTGGCGCCCTTATGCCGCGCGTGGTAAGATCTGCCATGGGGTATCTGAGATTGTGGTCGACCGGTACGGGGGCTTGAGAAAGAGGCTGTCTCAACTGGGGCCTGAGTCTGTAACGCAATGGTGCCAAAATGGGCTCCCAGTTGACGGCTTCAATTACGATTTATTAATGCTGTCGGTTTTTTTAATTTTTTTTAGTACAGCAATGAATATTCGGATTCTAACTCTGGAGGAGTAGTTCGCCGGTTGTAGGAGAAAAACGAGGAAACTCCGGTTGTATCCTTTTACTGGGACGCCATCGACACGCCATTGGACTCGGTTGGAAGAAGCTAGAGGCGGCCGCGCAAGACCGCAATAAAATTGAGGTCCCTTCTTCGAGCCCTAAATGTCCCTGATAAAGGATATCATCATTATTATCACAGTCGACACAAAACCTTTACATGTCGGCAGTTTAAACGGTTACGGTTGATTTTGTAACAAAACCGCAGATTGACATGGTGCCGACTTTACCTCGAGGTCGGACGGATCCACAGAATATTCAATAGGGTTTTTTCCTTTAGTTATAATAAAAATTCTAGATGGCGCTGTATTTTAGTAAGAATAAATGTCAAACTAGATCACAGATAACCAAAAAGAACGCCGGATAAGTCTGCGCGCGTCGGGTGGCGTACCGTGGCGTCGGGTGGTATTTAAGTTGCGATGGAAAATAATCACCTGACCAACCGCTTGACCTGACCCCTAATAATCCTTATTTTCTTGCCATTTCTGTTGTATTATGTTACCGGCCAAACCCGATTTCATGATAAACTAGTTTCGCCTCGGCCAAACCAGTCTAACCTAAGCTCGTATGAACGAACCAGTATAGCCTAGGCCAAACTAGTCTAGCCGAAGCTCGTATGGATAAACCGGTATTTCCTAGGCCAAACTAGTCTAGCCGAACGAAGCTCGTATGGAGAAACCAGTTTAGCCTAGGCCAATCCAGTCTGGCCTAGCAAGAATATTGTACGCTCCAGGATAAACTAGTATGGCCTAGCCCGAGCTGATATTGTCGAACGATTACGTATGAATGTTGCCATATCTCGTAAACTAAGAGGTTTAGCGCAAAAATAACGAAATTTTCGAACCCCTTAAGAACCCCGAAACCAGGCCTTTTACTTATAAAGGTGTTCTAAAAACCGACATAAAGGGTGTTAAACATACAGGGTATTCCTGGACGTGTGACAGACAGTCGAAAATGATTTAAAACAAAGGTTAGGTCAGTAGGTTCGGTTGGCGACACACTGACATACCTACTTACCTCTTTTTGTTTTCTAGTGGTCCTTCAAACCGGACAAAATCGGATATACCGTAGACTTTTTGAATGTAGACTTTTTCAAATTCGGCCTTTAAATGCGTCCCCTACTGTTCAGATAATTACGGCGGGTTAGTTAGTTTTAAGAAAAAGTACTAGTCTAGCATAACTAGGTAGAATCTGTATTACCCCTATTCAAATAGGGCTAGCCTAGTTTGGCCTAGGCTAAACTGGTTTCTCCATTCGACCCAAAACACAACACTTCCCATACATGGCTTGTACATACATACAAGATGTACAAAAGCACTTATAATTCTAAGTAGGTATTATTTTAATGAAAATCCGTGGATGATCACTTGTGAATTTGTGAAACAAAAATTACGAGCAAGAGCAAGCGGCGCGCGGCGGGGTAGTTATCTGTGAAAAAACCTCGGCACAGACCAATAGACAGTCTGTGGACAGACTTTGACATTAATTCTGGCTAAACTCAATTTTCTATGGTGAGATGGATAGCGCCATCTAGAGAAGTCTTCATAAACAACAAAAAAAAAAACCCGAAAAAAGCCTATTATATCGCACCACCTGCTGCACTTGTAATATGGTTGGTTAGACTTCCTTCGTTACCCTCGGCGTAGGTAGTTAAAAATTACGTTGTTTATTGACGTTAAAGTGCCTACCGGATTTATTTTGTCGCTGAAAAATGGCAGACTAGTGCTCAAGGGCGTCGCCAAGGGGGGGCAGGGAGGGGCAGCTGCCCCCCCCCCCTAGAGATTCTAAAAAAGTTGCCAAATATAATGCAACCAAAGTCCTAAGTCTTTGAGTTAATTTGCTTGAAGTTCAAGCCTTGAACAATCATTCCCGTACGTCGAAACTCGAATGAATTCACCAATTCCACTCCTAATATTCCGAACGCTCAACTACGCTCTGGCTGTAGATGTAAGGCTCGTAGTACAAGTGAAAAGCTTCATGTGCTGTCGACTTTACCTACAATTCATAGAGAATGAGAAAAGTATGAATTGTGGTAGGTAAAGTCAACTTGCCCCCCCCTGCGCCATCGGCTGGCGACGCCCTTGCTAGTGCTACTGATAATTTCAGAATAATTTTTGTTATGAGCTGGCATTTGATAATATTATGCGGTTTCAGAGAAAACGATAAGTACCTACACGGTTTATAGGAGAAACGGTTAAAATAAAAATCATACATAACACTTACCGCATTACGCGATATGTAGATATGCATACAACGATATAATATGGAAAACGCATCGTGATCCGTGCTTGGTTCATGTTAGTCTGGACGAGTGGGCAATCAATAAAAGGCATGAAACATGATTGTTTCAATATATGCGGCTCGGTAGCCAACCGCACATAAAATGTATGAAATAAAAGAAACTAGAAGGTCCCGCAAGCGGTCTTCAATTTTAGGCACCAAGTGTTGAGCGAAATGGAAATACTTAAAATGGCCCTGGTAATGTAGCTGGAATGTTGAGGTAAAATGCTTCCCACTTTTGCCAATGTTTTCAACTAAATTCCTATTTTTGGCAATATTGCCCTCGTCCACTTCTAGCAATTAAGTAATGCCCTCAAAATTGGCAACGAATACCGAATATCAGAATTTATATGGGGTTAGCATCAGAAACCAATGGGCAGTTTGTATGAAACTTATTTTTTTATCTGATCAGTGCAGCGACAAGCGTCATAAGACAGATTACACCATACTTATTTGATTGGTTAGGAAGGCTGTGGTTAGAGGAATCAGACAAAAACATTTTTGCGCCTCATTAAGAGGATCTTCTGTCAAGTTTCTGGTAGGTCAAGTCAGGCAAGTCACTTGCGATTGTTACATGACAGCAGGAGCGTTTTGTTGTTATGATAACTGTCGCAATGTAAGTGCAATCGCATTTGTTCGTCGCGGCCGAGTGCCTAGGCGCTGGGTAATTGGGCCAAACTGGCGCAAAGAAATCAAATGCTTGTTTAGGAAGTTATCGCCTGTTAAAATAGCACGCTTCAATGGGTCAAGTTGGCCGGTAGCTAGTCGATTATCAAATGTTTGGTCTGAAGTATAAGGATTCTCGTAATGTGGTCATATCGGCAATCGGCAACATTATGAATTAAGTAGATGAGATTGTAACTGGAGTGAACATGATTGTATTACCTACTTACCCATTCTTTTTTTTTACTTAACTTAATTAACATGTACGGTTGGTCCAATTCTTTACCTCCCGGGAACCACACGGGGGTTATTATTAGCTACTATTCCTCCAAATTATATGGATATTTTATATCATGGGCACGCTTGTTCTAAATACAAACCCTTCACATATCACTGCGTTGTGTGTGTGTATAAATTCTAATATTAGTGTTGTTTGTGTTCCGTCGTTCCCGGCGAGTTCTTGACTATTTCTGTATGTGACGCGGTCGCTGTTAATAACATTAACTGACTTGACTGGCCCGATGTGCTGGCGTACAGTTTAGCTAGGTTCTGTTGTCTATTTAGTGTTGACGCGCTTCACTGTATACTATTCCTCAAGAGAATGATGGTGTAGTTACGCGTCAATATACCTAAATTTTCGTTGTAGCCTCGCCTATGTTCATGAGACTTGTGAATTTTCGCATGTGGCTCGTTCACGACCTCCCGCGGTTGACACTGTTTTGTATCCATTTTTTATAGTCACGATTTTGTCTGAGATATTTTGGTGCCTTTGTCTTTCACAGCAGGGCCTTAGTCTTTCACAGCACTTATATTTTTGTTCCAAAATATGAGTCATGCATTATTATCACATACCGC
The DNA here is from genome assembly GCA_949319315.1 of Zelleria hepariella. Taxonomy (NCBI): domain Eukaryota; kingdom Metazoa; phylum Arthropoda; class Insecta; order Lepidoptera; family Yponomeutidae; genus Zelleria; species Zelleria hepariella. The sequence goes on along the minus strand of OX439389.1, from coordinate 13,692,521 downwards.
CACCCATTTTAGGTATTATGGACTTTCTATCCAAAGTCCTAGGGTGGTATTCTAGAACGAAACTTAAACTCTGTTTAAACAGAGTTCAGACTGTCGATAAAACAGTGCATGTTTTGATATGAAGGGAGGGATATTCAAATCAAAACATGCACTGTTTTATCGACAGTCGACACTACTTAACTCTACTTAAACTGAGTTTAAACAGAGTTCAAGGAGCGTTGTAGTTTGAAATGAGTTTAAACAGAGTTTAAGTAGCGTTCTAGTTTGAACTGAGTTTAAGTAGCATTCTAGAATACCACCCCTAGTTTGAGCTAGTAAAAAAACGGTTGGAAAGATTGTAAGACGAAGAAAAGTTATTGTGTGGCCAGCTATGTTACTGTTTAGTCGGTCCTTCGGTTGGAAAGATTGAAAGACGAAGAAAAGTTAATGTGTGGCCAGCTCTGTTACTATTTAGTCGGTCCTTCTCTGACCGTAAGTTCTTTCCTACATAATGTCACAGGTCAGACGCGAAAATGCACCGACCTCGATACGTCTCGTTAATTAATGCCAGACATCGCCACATAGTCACCATACTTATAAATTATGCATATGGTGGAATAAACGGCGATTTACATAATTACAACATTAAAAAGACGGACATTAAAAGAGTTGTAGTTTTTTAGAGAAGCAACGGGACTTTCTCTTTTGTAGGATCCAGATCACGATTCTTGTTCAAACATAATTACTATCGGATTCGTTATTAATATACAAACACACAAGATTTAACACAAATTAATTGAGTTACGAAACAATTAATTACTTTTGAGTGCGAGCTGCCTCCCTCTGGGTTTAAAGCTGATGATACACTTGATGAGCATATTATCTTTAACATTATCAATAAATCTAACGAAGTACTCAAAATATTACAAAATATTCTCAGGAAAGGCGAAAGAACAATACTAACTGCTCTAATTTGCATACAGCTCTTGCTCGTGTTTGTGCATTGTACTACAACGTGTAGTATCTATCTACCTATGTACGTCGTCAACAGCAGATCCGCCTTTACGTTTTGGTTACAAATATAAGAGCACGCGTGTAGTTTGAAGAGCCGTCGACTGTACTTGTCTATCAGATTCATTATCATGTAGAGTAAAATTTCACGCCTCGTCTATTCTTTTCTGGTGAAAAGCCCCCTCGAGGACTCGTGGATATTTATGTGGGATGTGAATTCCCAATGAGCACTGGCAATATTACCCTCATTAGGCAATATTGCTGGCAACGACACACAGGGTGTTAAAAGACCGCCAACCAAGTGGGAAACCACGTATTGTCCTCATAATAACGAATATTTTTGCCCAAGAATCTATACACACAAACAATCAAATCTTTGCTCTATAATATTATTAAAGTGTAGAAAATGTAGAAACAGGTGGTGAAAAACTAAACTAACAGGTGGTAATATTTCCATACCAAGCCTTGACACATTTTCATGACGTGATTTAATTAATTAGTGAAGCCCAATCATAGAGATAATCCGTACTTATTAGTTTTACAACACATACACACCTACTATCTGCTACAAAAATAAAAACAAAAGTGTAGGCAATGGGTGGATGAGTCATGGGGAATTTTAGTTTTCTTCCTCACACTTTGACGTCATTTAGTTGATAGATACCTAGTACAAATTAATTTAATGTAGGTGGCAATGTGCAAAGACTGTTTTTCGACGCTCTGTAAACATTTCGGCGAATTTCTTTGAAAGTGACTCACTCCAAATATTAGCTAGACATTATCAAATTCTATGGACAATTGGAGACTGTGTCGGTAAATACTGGGTGCATTCTAAGTCGGTAGCGGAACTTAAAGTAGGCATTCTACTGATCAATACAAACATCTTGTACTAGGTGGCGAAAAAAATGGAGTGAAAAAAATATCAGCTGTTCCATACAAAAGGTTGACTCAGTGCTGCGCCAAATGTATGAAACAGCTGATATTTTTTTCGCTCCATTTTTGTCGCCACCTAGTACAAGTTGTTTGTATTGATCAGTAGACAGCCTACTTAAAGTTTCGCTATCGACTAAGAGTGCACCCTGTAGTTATAAAAGCCCAGGGCTATGTTACCATTTTTGCCGAACACAAACGTTCGGCAATATGGCCATCCCGCAAACAGCATTTTTTTAAATTGATCTTTCGTTCAAACACGCTTTCTTGTCACCTGAAATCCTCTTCCTCTAAAACCAAACGCGACGTTTTTTAATATGAATGAGGTTTTCAATACAACAATAGATATGGCATGCGTTGTTAAAGTACAAATTATTCATTGATTTATCATATCGGATTTTAAAGATAATTGACGGATAATTGATGGACACACTCAAATCACAATATTCTACTCTTATCACAATATCATGAAGATAATGATTCGGTATCGAATCGGGCTAACCGCTGCTTGCTGCCCTTTCACATTAAAAATTGGAATACATTTAGGCCTTTGTGATCTATGTTCTAATTATTTATTTTATGAAAAACTAAATGAGCGCTTCCGCGCGGGCGGAGCTGTATTTTTTCCTCTTTTTTGTCTCTTTTACTCAATGCTATGTACCGCGATTCGCGAACGAGCAAACTTATTTTTTTTAATCCTATCAAACAACTTTTTTTTTTTTTATAGTTTAAGGTTGCGTTTGATCAATATCACTGAAACCTGAAAACTAACGGAACCCACCTACGTTACTGTAGGGAAACTACTTAGGTAGGTTAGGTATAGTCACAAAAGTCGGGAAACTGAGGAACGGAATAAAAACAGTAACCTAAAGTCGTACCAATTTAGCTTCCTATAGGTTCGGGTTATCTCATTTCCAGAACCAATAACAATGGAGACTTCAGCCAGTTCTGTCCACCCCGCGGCGTCGCTGCTAAGGAACCCCTAAGCCTAGGATCCGCTAAGGGAGCCAACATCTCCCGTATCACTACAGCCGACGCAATTAAGAGCTTTCGACCGTATAAAAAGCAACGGAGAAGGCAGTCAGCACCGTTAGTCGGTATTCAAATCACAGAAACAAGGTGGAACATTCATTACGCAGTGTCCGGAGATGTGAAGCATACCGTGATATCCGCGGGCGAGGTCAGTGACCCCGGAGGCTGCGGCTCGGAACTGCTCGACGACACTTTAGTGAACTGCGGCGAGATGCCTCAACACATCGACGCTAGCACGTGTCACAAAACTCACAAGCACTGAGGAACTGTAGAAATAAGTGGAGCGTGGTGTGGGCAGACGTCTACACGCGAGCGCGGGCTGACACAGACTGGCTGGCTGGCTCAAACGAAACGGACGGCATACTTGCTTTGCTACGCATTGCTACGGTTCGCATAACACAAGCGCCTGCCGGGTTGCCTCAAAGCTTTCGTCTCCAAGACCCATTCTGCTGAGTATCTACTGCATTGTAAACGGAGTTGGGATTTGTTCCACAAGAGGTTCGTTTTGTGCTGGGATGAAATAGAAAAGGAGAGACCCAAGACATAATTTATATCAGGGTGCCTATCGAGGCACCATTGCGTTACAGACAGGCCCCAATGGTGCCTATCGAGGCAGGCACCATTGCTTTACAGACTCAGGCGCCAGATCGCTTCGCTGGAGAGATTCTCTTTCAGCGCCTATCCATACTGTATGGACCAAAGTCTGTGGTATGGACCATCCATTGTCTCAGGACATTAGGATGTTTCTTTCGTTGATCTGAGGTTGAGCTGAGTTGGAGGTGGGTTTCGATATCCGCAATAATAATCGCGTCCGTATTGCGTATTTTGTTGCATAGGTTCATAAATGTTCAATAATATGAAATTTTGAGCGAAAAACGAGACAAAATGAGCTACGAATCAGAATTGACTTGCATTGGACATGACGCGAAAAGCAAGTAGTTACCTATTTCATTTTTTTTTTTCGATCACTACGATTATTATGGGCGAGTTACAATCTTACCTTGTAAGATGTAGCCTGTACAATTGAACATGTCCCACTAGCTGGGCAAAGGCCTTCTCTCAGAAAGAGAGTTCGAGCTTAATCAACACGCCTGCTCGATGCGTGTTGGCGATTTTTGCGTTGAGGCTCAGATTTCCTCACGATGTTTTCCTTCACGGTCAGCGAGTGGTATTGCTACTACAAATACACAAATATACGTAACTTTGAAATAAATTACAGTGATAGGTACATGTCCGCACCGGGATTCGTACCTGAGTCTCTCGCTTCCGAGTCCATTGTTCTACCCACAAAAATACAAAGGAAGCAGTAAAAACCAAAGATATGTAACCAAACCAATTTTTTGGCCCAGATTAATATACCTAAGGCTTGTTTGTATTCAGCCAGTGCCTTTTGTAAAAAAACAAAACACCGCCTATCAATGTGGCGTAAAAAGAAAATACCTGATTCAGGCAGCTTGATTGAAATTGAAACAGCCCTAAAAATAATTATTTAGTTTTTTTTTTCACTAAGAAGGTATAACTATCACAGAAAGAGGTAAATTGTAAGTATCATTATACCATAACTCGCTCTCCCACGTTCTTTCTCGGAAAATATGAAAGATATTACTTTACATAACACGAACGTCCCCAAAGTATTAGCCTCGCCTGAAACGTGACAGAAATGGCCAATAGGTAAATGAAAGCGATGCTGGCAGACCCATAAACATTGCTTATCTTCTCACCGACTACGAAGAAGAAGCTATTATATGTTAGCAATAATTCAATACAATATTGTAAACACTTTGTTACTCCTCCAACCTCCATCACAACTGTTTCTGCTTGGTTAAACACTTTTCCACTACAACTGTATTTCCGTTTCCTATTTTTATTAATTCTCCACATCCGCTATAACTGTTTCCGCTTTGTTAAATAATTTATTATTTAAGCCAAATGTATTCCAATAAATATAATCAAATTTAAAATTAATTTAAAACATAGTATCTCAATTTTATCGTGTATATTAATTTGTAAGTAATTTGTAAGCTACTTGACTGACGTGACCGCCATGCTTCCGCTTCTCGGAGCCTATAAATGGCGGTAACCCAGAGCGGTCACTTCAGTCTTCGTGGTACAACGTAGTGATCAACTTCTGCAACTGAAGTTAAGTAAATATCTTTCTTTATTTTAAGCTGTTACTCTGCCCAAATATCACTGTAAATTTCACTGTTATTCTGTCCAAATATATTGATAATTTTTACTGATATTCTGCCAAATCTTGTATTTTTACTGATATTCTGCCAAATCAATTTCTTGTAGGTAATTCTGTCCAATTCCTTTTAAACTCTTATTTACTCTAAATGTTGGATATTAAAATTTGTTTTTTAAAAAGCATACAATTTTAATAAACCGCTCATAATAAATAAACCCTGGCCTTCTCATTTACCACCTGGGCTTTTAGCTCAGAAGTGGGATGAAAACAGGCCCACATATATAAATATATATATATATTTTTTTTTTTCTCTTTTCTTTCTCCTCTCTATTTTTATGGGAGTATTTTTATTTTTTCTGTATTTGAAAATATATATATATATATTTTTTATATTTTATTATCATGCAATAAATATCCGAGGTTTTCCCTTTCTGTTGCATTATTTAAGGGCTATTTCTTTGCTCATATTACAAGTTTACGCTGAATCATAAAAGCACTATTTTATGCCGAAATAATATCGGATTCATAGTTTTTTTTTTTTTCAAATATTACCAAAATATCTATATATTCGAAAAGCTTAAATGTGGCTGTATCTCTTATTCACCCAGATATTTTAAAATAATAATGGATTGACGATATAATTTCGGATTAAATTCTATAAAAAGTCGAAGAAATTATCAAAATTTTAGTTTGGTGAGTGTAGCCAACGTTTTACATCATTATTATCTTCTAGCATCTTCCCCTTTTGCTTAATTTTAACCAAGGTTGAGTTCTAATACAACAATTTCATGTATACATTCCAGCTATGGAACAAGACGAGACAAGAGAGAGTAGCCCAGTCTTTGCAACCATGCAAAGGGCAAGGTTGCCAGCAATACGCCTGAGCAGACCACCATCCAGGGAAACCACGAGGCGCCCGAGCCGGAAGCGGTCGCGGTCGCCTTCACGCCGGTCACGAGACCAGGTGCGAGAGAGCAGGCGCCGGTCTCGCGAGACGGTGCCTCGGAATCGGCATCGGTCCCGGGAGACGTCGCGCCTGAGTATCCGGCATTCCCTGCAAACACCACGTCGAAGCCGGTCACGTTCCAGAGCGACCTCTAGGGAGAGGGCACGCCGAAGCCGTTCGAGTTCCAGAGCGACCTCTAGAGAGAGGGCCCGCCGACAAGCCACCACCGCTGGAAGCCGCCGCCACCAGCCTCCACGTCGCGGTGAGCAGGCGTGCTGCCCGAGTACTTCGCGCCGGGTGCAGTCTAGAGAACGCCACTGCAGTCATCGCAGCATCTCGCCGAAGCGTCGACGCAGCAGATCGCCGACGGGTGAGAATCACAATGATAATACTAATGACAGATTTTCTAGCTTCATTGATACATTGCAAAACTTATTTGCTCAAAATAAACCTGGAAGTAGCCAAACTGAACGATTATCCATGATCCACAACACTATTCCAGAATTCGATCCTGCTAAACGTAATCAGACTATGCGTATATGGCTATCAAAGGTCAATCAAATAGCTAGTTTGTACGGTTGGACAGAGCGTGAAACTATACATTATTGCTTGCCTAAGCTAACCGGCTTGGCCCAACAATGGTATCAAGGACTTTCAACAGTTTTGTTTACTTGGGATCAATGGCAGGAAAAATTATTAAAAGCTTTTCCAGGAGAAGAAAACTATGGGATTATGTTATCAGATATGTTAGAAAAACGGGCTAAATTTGGGGAATCTCTTGAAACTTACTTTTACGAGAAGGTGGCTTTATTAAATCGATGCGAAATTTTTGGCAAGCGAGCTGTTGACTGCATTGTACTAGGGATTGAGGATCGGACTATTAGAATGGGCGCAGAGGCAGGACAACACACCGATGCAGATAAATTGCTGGGTTATCTACGTAACGTCAGGGCACCACCACAAATAAAGAGAAGCGATAGATTTGGGGATAGAAATGCATATCTAGCTAAAAACGGTAGAGGGTTTCTTACCAAAATTAAATGCTTTAATTGTGGAGAAAACGGTCACGCTTTTGAAAAATGTCCCAAGCCCGAGAGAAAGTGCACGGAATGTCAGAAATTAGGTCACCTAGCAGCCGAATGTTATCTGAAGAAAAAGTGCACAGAATGTAATAAAGTAGGCCACTTAGCGGCCGATTGTTATCAGAAGAAGAAGTGCACGGAATGCAGTAAAGTAGGTCACTTAGCATCCGACTGTTATAAAAAGAAAAACATTGAAAACAAAAGGGTTATGTTAACTAATGATAATAATCGTTCTGATGAGAAATATTATAAACGTTTGCTTGTAAATGATACCGTTATGGATAGCTTCATAGATATGGGAAGTCATTTTACATTGATACGTGAGAGTAAGGGAAAGAAATTGTCTGTAGATTGGGATTACAAATCCGTGCAGTTTATCGGAGGCTTTGGTCATCAGGCAGGTTCAATGTCTCTAGGTAAAAGCATGCTAGAAATCACCATTGATGGAGTGAAAGCTGAAGTGGAAACACATTTGGTACCAGACGATGTATTACACGTGGATATATTGATCGGACATAGTTATACCGAACAAACACACATATTTGTCCTAAAAACTGCAAATGAGCTCGTTTTCCATAATTCTGATATAGAAATTGATGAAACTAGAATATACCTTTATTGCGATGATGATCAGGCTCTGCACACAGTAGAAGTATCTATATATGCTAACCCAAGTTTTACTGGTGAAGTTTACGTTGGGGTAGGCCCGCGGTCACAGATAGGTTCGGAGTATACAATTCTGCCCGGGTTATATCGGTTGGAGAACGGTCGTGGTACTCTACTAATTCGCAATGATTCAAGGGGGAAAATAGTTTTAAAAAAGGGTATACTGTTAAAGAGAGTTGATGCTTCTTGGGGTATAGCTTCTAACAAACAAGATGGTAAACAAGAGACGAGTAAGGCGTTTTGCAACCTCATTAAAGATTCGCCTAAAAAGGCAATAAAAGCTGAAGATCTTTTAATGGGCGATTCACTAGATACCAAAGATTGCAACGAATTGGTAGAGTTATTGAATGAGTACCGCGATTGTTTTGCAGCTGACATGACTGAACTAGGTAATTGCAACCAAAATTCAATGAAAATAACCTTAAATGACCAGAATCCGGTATCATATCGACCTTATAGGTTAGCTGTTAAAGAAAGAGAGGAAGTGCGCAATATGATACAAGATATGATTGATTGTGATATAATTAGAGAGTCCGTATCTCACTACTCTAGTCCAATAATATTGGTAGAGAAAAAGAATGGCGAAAAGCGAATGTGCATTGACTATCGCGCATTAAATAAAAAAACAGTTAAAGAGGGTTATCCAATGCCCCGCATAGATGACCAATTGGATAGACTTCACGGATTTTCGAATTTTACGACACTTGACCTGGCTTCCGGGTATTATCAAATACCGTTGGAAGAAGAGTCTAAACATTTAACTTCTTTTGTCACCCCGGACGGCCAATATGAATTTAACAGAATGCCGTTCGGGTTGGTTAATGCACCTTCGACTTTTCAACGGACAATGAATCAGGTTTTGGGGAAAATGAGATATAATGAAGTAGTCGCTTATATGGACGATATCATCATACCTGCGTACGATCTCAAGGATGGAATTTCAAGGCTCAAAATGGTATTAGATAAATTCAGGAATGCGTCATTGACGTTGAATGTTGCAAAATGTAGCTTTTTTATGGATAAAGTAGGATTTCTTGGGTTTGAGATAAGCAAGGAGGGTATTAGACCAGGCTGTAAGAAAATTGAAGCCGTATCGCGATTCCCAACACCACAATCGCAGCACAATGTCAGACAGTTTCTGGGCTTAGCTAGCTTTTTTAGGCGTTTTGTGGAAAATTTCTCGGTAATTGCCAAACCTTTAACCAATCTCTTAAAGAAAGATTCCAAATGGCAGTGGGGTGAAGATGAAACCCGTGCATTCGAAGAACTTAAGAAAAGGCTAACTGAAAGACCAATCCTTGCTATATATGACCCCCAGGCTGATCTAGAAATACACACCGATGCCAGTAAAGTAGGAATCGGGGGTATTTTATTACAAAGAAGTGACAAGTCCCCGTTAAAGGCAGTAGCTTATTTTAGCCGTCAAACAACGCCAGAGGAGCAGCGGTGGTCCTCTTACGAGTTGGAAACCCTTGCAGTAGTAGCTTCCTTAAACAAATTTCGTGTTTATGTGATTGGCAAGGAATTCAAAATATTAACTGACTGCAATTCTTTAAGAGCAACATTCAACAAAAAAGACATGATTCCTAGGGTAGCTCGGTGGTGGAGTTTGATGCAGGAATTTAATTATGACATAGAGTACAGACCTGGAGATCGTATGACTCACATCGACGCATTAAGCCGCAATCCAATCCCAAATAGTAGTACATGTAGTGACTTATTAACGGATAAATTTGTTTTTGCAATTCATCAAGAAAATGATTGGATTGCGACAGTGCAAAGTGATGATGATGATGTCAGGCGTATAAAAGACATTTTAGAACAGTCCGATACATCTGAAATAAAACACGTTCATGAAAACTTTAAAATTAAGAAAAATATCCTTTACCGGAAAACTGATTCAGGAGATAGGTTTGTAGTCCCCAAAGGAGTACGTTGGCAGGTTCTTAAAAAGTGTCACGATGACATTGGTCACTTTTCGTATGATAAGACCTTGGCCAAGATAAAAGATAATTACTGGTTTAAAAAGATGAACAAATTTATAAAAAAGTACGTAAATTCATGTTTAGAATGTGCATATAATAAAGTTCCAAGCGGCAAAAAACAGGGCGTGTTACACTCTATAGTTAAAATCGATAGACCATTCCACACAGTTCACATGGACCATTTGGGACCTTTTGTCAAAAGTAGAAGCAGGAATTCTTATGTTCTCGTTATTGTGGAGGCATTTACAAAATTTATTTTTATAAAACCTGTCAAAGACACAAAAACTATTACATCAATTAAAGTTTTAAAGGAATATTTTAGTATTTTTGGTGTACCAGAACGAATTATTTCGGATCAAGGTTCTAGTTTCACTAGCAACAAATTCAAGGATTTCATTAACGGGTTAAAAGTTACACATGTACTTAATGCAGTTGCCACTCCAAGAGCAAATGGACAGGTTGAGAGGTACAACCGAACCATTTTGTCTTCAGTAGCTGCTTCCAGTCATGGAAAAGCTGAAAATCAATGGGATGAATGCATAGGAGATGTTCAATGGGGTATGAATAATACAGTTAACAAAGGTACCGGTAAGACTCCCGCAGAGGTTTTGTTCGGTCGAAAATTAACAGGCCAAACTGAGGCATGTATTTTGAATACTATTGAGCGAGATGTTGATGTTCCTTCAACAGATATTGTTCGTGCGGAAGCTCTTAACCATATTAACAAGAATCAGGCCGAACAACAAGTTAGATACAACAAAAAACGAAAACAAGCAGTTATATACCAAGTGGGGGATTTAGTTAGAGTCGAACGTAATGTCCAACCCAATCCTAATCGGAAAGACGCAAGCCGAAAATTATTACCAAAGTATTGTGGACCGTACAAGGTGACGGCAGCATTAGATCTTGATAGGTATGAAGTTGAGGACACTCCTCTTACAAAAAAGGGTAAAACTAATTACAAAAATATTGTGTCCGTCGATAAAATGATGCCATGGCTTAATTATAGTCGCGATGAAAGTAGTGAAGAAGAAAATGTGTCCGTTACCCAAGCCAATAGTGACAGCGAATAGATTGTGGATATGAATTTTATTGATCTTGTAAATATAAATTGATTGTATTTTTTTTTCCTGAGCATCTGCGCCAAGTATAGCAGTACAAAATGAAATATAAATTACTGAAGTTGTTTTTTTTCAGCAGCATGAAATTATGCCACCGTGTTGTCTGAAATTAGACTTGTCTGAAATTAGACTGTTGTCTGTAATTAGACTGTTGTCTGTAATTAGACGGTTGTCTGTAATTAGACTGTTGTCTGTAATTAGACTGTTGTCTGTAATTAGACTGTTGTCTGTAATTAGACTGTTGTCTGTAATTAGACTGTTGTCTGTAAGTCTGTAATTAGACTGTTGTCTGTAAGTCTGTAATTAGACTATTGTCTGTAAGACTGTTGTCTGTAATTAGACTATTATCTGTAAATAAACTGTTGTCTGTAAATAGACTGTGGTCTGTAATTAGACTGTTATTTAGACTGTTGTCTGTAATTAGACTGTTATTTAGACTGTTGTCTGTAATGTGACTGTTGTCTGTAAATAAAAAGTAAAAAAAAAAAAAAAAAAAAAAAATATGAAATTGTTAATCCCACGAGGACGTGTTTAAGTAGGAAGGCCGAATCTGTTAGCAATAATTCAATAAACACTTTGTTACTCCTCCAACCTCCATCACAACTGTTTCTGCTTGGTTAAACACTTTTCCACTACAACTGTATTTCCGTTTCCTATTTTTATTAATTCTCCACATCCGCTATAACTGTTTCCGCTTTGTTAAATAATTTATTATTTAAGCCAAATGTATTCCAATAAATATAATCAAATTTAAAATTAATTTAAAACATAGTATCTCAATTTTATCGTGTATATTAATTTGTAAGTAATTTGTAAGCTACTTGACTGACGTGACCGCCATGCTTCCGCTTCTCGGAGCCTATAAATGGCGGTAACCCAGAGCGGTCACTTCAGTCTTCGTGGTACAACGTAGTGATCAACTTCTGCAACTGAAGTTAAGTAAATATCTTTCTTTATTTTAAGCTGTTACTCTGCCCAAATATCACTGTAAATTTCACTGTTATTCTGTCCAAATATATTGATAATTTTTACTGATATTCTGCCAAATCTTGTATTTTTACTGATATTCTGCCAAATCAATTTCTTGTAGGTAATTCTGTCCAATTCCTTTTAAACTCTTATTTACTCTAAATGTTGGATATTAAAATTTGTTTTTTAAAAAGCATACAATTTTAATAAACCGCTCATAATAAATAAACCCTGGCCTTCTCATTTACCACCTGGGCTTTTATATATGTACAGTGGCGTTCAAAATCGTGACTGAAACCATCTAGTTCTAGAGGAAACTTAAACGTTTGAGAATTTTTAAACATTCTGGCGAAAAAATAACGCGATGAAAATGTTTTTTGGAATAGAAAATCTGTAATAACAATTATTCTTACCAACAGAACAAATAGATATTTGTTCTGTTAGTAAGAAGGTTATTAATTTCAGACTTTTAGAAGTAGGTTCCTGCAGCTTGGCAAATAAGGGTAGAAACGGAAACGGAAAAGATTTTCCAAATTTTTAATCTATGGCTTCGCAAGCCAAATGGCTAGTTCGCTCAAATTCGATATTGGCGAGTACCTCAATACCATTATAGTTCTTGAAAGTTTAGATTCCATAGATTGTACTCGTAGGTACAGCCACGTATACAGCCCTTTGAAGCACTGAGGGACCGGGGCAGTTGGCGTGGGCTTGTAATCTTTGGGTGCGGAATCCCAAAAGAAAGGATTGATAAGTGCGACATACGTTGTGAAATATGTATGGTATGACCAATAAAATTCGCTGTCCCAAGTAACGTTAAGGGTGGACGATAGCAACGTGGCGGGTTTTTTACATTTTGTAGCTAAAGTAGGTAGGCTATTTTTTTTTCAGCGATTTTTCGTTCGCTGCAATAACATAGTATTCTTTTCATTATTGTAAATAACAGAACAACAATAATTCAGCCGATTATGTGTTCTGGGCCCTTAGCCTGTAACACAATGGTGCCAAAATGGGCTTCCGGTTGACGATTTTAATTACGATTTATTGATGCTGTCAGGCCAGTGTCGGTCCTTCTAATGTTATTGTAGTACAGCAAAGAATATTATGAGTCTAATCCTAGAGGATTAGTTCGCTGGTTGTAGGAGAACAACGAAAAAATCCCGGTTTTGTCCTTTTACCTAGGACGCCATTGATACGCCATTGTGTTACAGGCTAAGGCCCCTGGGCCCTTAGCCTGTAACTCAATGGTGCCAAAATGGGCTGTCAGGTGACGACTTCAATTACGATTTGCTAACGCTGTCTGTCCTTTTAATGTTTTTTTAGTACAGCAAAGAATATTTTGATTCTAATTCTAGAGGATTAGTTCTCTGGTTGTAGGAGAAAAACGAGGAGAGCCCGATTTTGTCCTTCTGCCGGGACGCCATTGATCCGCCATTGCGTTACAGGCTAAGGGCCCTGGTCTACGACAAGTTTTTTTGGGCAGTGCCACTGCTTCTAATTGGCTGAATTGTTGTTCTTGTAGCTTAATAGGGCCACTATAATAAAAAGAGGTAGTCTGGAGAGGGAAGTGTTCTTGTAGCTTAGTTTAGCTACAAAATGTAAAAAACTGTCAATTTTGAATTTCCCGCTACGTTGCTATCGTTCCACCTTAAAGATCGCGAATTCAGTAAAGAATTTGGGTCATCCGCCGCGGTGGGCCATAAGTAAGTGGTCCATAACGAGGGCCTTCCTGGAACCGTCGCAGTTTGCTGACCGCCGAGTCATTGCTCGAGGGCCCTTTCCTCTTTGTCTCACGCGAGGCCCTCTTTTGTTTTCTTATATGACGCATACAGGGAATCAAACAAATTAATTGACCGAGCGAGAGCGGAGCGCAACCGAAGCGTCTTCCTTTCAGCTTGGGCAAAAGTGCTTTCGTATGTACGGCTGTTCTCCTATGGTCGCTTTTCTCAACGGACTATTTATTACTTAAATGTTTTTTTTTTGCCGATATTTTTTTTAGAATGGCGGATAGTAAAAGAAAAAAAAATCTGCCATTTTGCAAAATATTTGACATCACCGCGAGCGAGGTGTTACAGAGCCACTTACTAGTCATTCAATCTTTAGAGCTCATCGTCATTTATTTACAAAGAAACAAACTCATTAAGTATGTTATGCCTGTCTATCTTGTGCCTAGGTACGAACACTCGCTGAGAGTGGCCAATTTCCTATCAAGGCTGGGGACATTTTCATTCGATGTCGTATTGCAATGCGCTTCCGTCCTCAAAGGTTTGAACGGGGTGAAACGGGGGAGTAGGTAGAAAGTGGAATAAGTAGATACCTACTGCATAGCATAGGCAAATAACTACCTAGGCACACACTACGGACAGCTAAACTTAGAGTGACCTTTCTGCTGATGAGGTCAAAAACAAACCCTGTGAAAATTGCATCAAGAGCGCTTGACGCAATTTTTCAATATTGCGCCACGGTCGACTACAATTATTTTAAGAATTTGGATGCACTAAAATCTCATAAGTATTTTTTTTTATGTTAATTCACACCTAAAACATACCTACAGTTTTAGATTTGAATAAACATTACAAAAAATATGACATCAAACCATGATTTTTGTGAATTTACAGAGATTTTGAACAGTCGATCTTGACGTTATACCGTCGAGAGTAGAGGACCGTCGAGGGCTGTTCAGTGGTTATAATGTAAGTGGCAGTAGGTAGGTACCTAAAGGCAGAAATTACCCTGTAGATACCGAAACTTTGGCAATTCTTTGTTGAATTGTAATTTTCACGGATTAACAACCTGTAAAAACTGGCCCGATTCAATTAGTCAGTGCCTCTGTCTACCCTTTTGGGTAGATCCTCGAAGAACTAAGATTTTTAGTAGCAGTAAGATGTTTTTTTTTTTTAAAGCATAATGTGCTAGAAATTGTCAAGGTTCGCATTGTTAAGATAAATCGCCAAACGAGACTCGTCTTCAGAGGGCAACCACTAGCATCGCGCCACGAACTCCTTCAGAGTCAATGACCAAGGCCACAGACCTTACAGGGCGTGGAGAAGAGATGCGTCAGATGCGGGCGCCTAGCCCGCCGCAGACGATCCCACAAAACGGAGGCATCCACTCCTCAAACAGCGCTTCACTTAGCATAATTGCAAACAGAAACAGCTGAATCATCGCCCATTTTCATTCACCAAATTACATCTAACACGAAACGCATAAAACAGATTTGTTGACGTAACGCGATGCACCTGAGGTACCTACCTAACTTTGTAATTTCTACTAAAAACTACCTTTGGGTACGTTTCACGTCACGCCCTGCTTTCAAGCCCAAGGAGTAGCCTCCAGCTGTAATAAGATAAGTAAGTGTCTACTTACATTGCTCCGGAATTTAAAGAAGAGGGACATGGGGGCTGCGGGGCTTACTGAGCCGCCGGTCGCGCCGAGACTGCCTCGTCGCCGCCGCCGGTCCTCGGGGGTGGCTGCGCGCATGCGTCAGCTCATCGATCCGTGCCTCTAACACGGGAGACTTCAGCCATCTCGACAGCGCGTTACTACGCCGTCCGTCCTGCTTTAGCTGGATCGACGAAGCGAGAGCGCGCGCCTTCAAGATCCCAATAGCCATTTGTGCTTGATCAGCAGCAGTATACCTCCGCTCGCGATAGGATGCGGTCGTGGGCGTGGTGGTTTGGCCTCCTGGCAGCCATCGCGCGCGCCAGGGAGCTTGATCCGGCTGCCTGCGCGTCCCGCTTCGACGTCCAGAGAGAAAAGATCATCAGGACAGAGGAGTCTCGGGAGATGGGCGCCAGATACCTGTCGGAGCTGGATGTGGGAGGTCGGCACGAGTGTCTGCGGTTGTGCTGCGAGACCGACTCGTGTGACGTGTTCATTTATGAGGAGAAGGTGAGAATTGGAGGTTGGAGACACCGCTGTAATGCAAATCGTCTGCGCCTAGTATTTATTTTTCTCCCTTTTGTTGTTGTGTCGAGCGCAAACTGCGTAATAAAATAAAGTGCTTCGTATTCAGTGTGCAATAGTACCTACTTAGGTATCCAACTTGGAACAAGGTAACCAAGAATCATGTTGTGCAATGTGCACTGTCAGACCTCAGGTTGAAGGTAGGTGGAAAGTGTAATTGGTTATCAAATAACATAGAGTTATGTTAGATAAGTTAAGGTTTTCTTTTACACCCCATCTGACCTTGTTTTGTTTGATGTTTCATCATGACCGTAGTACAAGATAAGTTTAATATATTGATTGCCCTCAATTTACCAAATTCATTTTACATACCTACAATAAGAGTATATTCTTAACCTCCTAGCGCCCAAAGGCATAAAAAAAATCCTTCTACAAGTTAGTGGTAGCCGCCCAGCGCTCAGTTCGATTTCATCCGCCAGACGCCCGGGGGCCTTTTAAAAAGCCCTCATTTTCAATTGCCCATAAAGTATAGAATTTCATGTGGAATGATAGATATTGCTTTTCGAAAGTTTCCGGTAATGTCTGTATTGTCGATGGACAGTCAGTGGTGCCAACAGAATCAAATTTCATCTGTCATTTTCGACGAAACGAGACTAAAGGTGGAGGCATGCCGTGAACATGAATATTTATTCATAGTTTTTCTTTGCCATCTCTGCTTTTTTGTTTCATTTTTTATTGTTGAAAGTGGTACCGATGAAGTATATTTTCATAAAACGTTTAGATTTTCGGCCAAATCCCAATAGTTTTTTTTATACAGCTTCTTAAATTAAGAAGACCTTTTGGAAGGTATCTGGGTTTCGACATTACCCTAGATTTTAAAAGCCTTATGGGTTCCAACATTTGCTTAGATTTTAAAAGGCTTATGGGTCGTAAATAGATGTAATATTATAAAATATATGTTGCTACAAAGCATCAATAATTGGCTTATTACTAGAAACAACGATTAGGTTACCGTTATAATATAATAAATAAAATTATCCTTGAATTAAGACTAATTCAAGTATAAAAAAATAAATATGCGCTACGTAACATTGCTATACTTTTAAAAATCATGCGGGCTTCTATCACAATAAGAGCTGTTTGAGCCCCTCTCTAACAAAAATTTAAAATATTGTTATCATAACTTTATTAATTCAAGTGCTATTTACTATCACCCTAAAGGTTAGTTATTCAGCTATACATTAAATAGTATTTAATGCCAATTTTACTTAAAAAATAGACAAATATTACCATTTATTTGGTTGATGGGCAGATTTGAAAAAAAGATTTCGATGAAAAAAATACAAAAATTATTATTTTTTGATTTATGTAAATTTTTACCTCATAGTTTCGTGAAAACCAACCGTTCTTCAGTACAAACACTCAAATAACTTTAAAATTGTCGAAAATACAAAACTCATTTCCACTAGTGATTGCGGCCCAGATGCATTTTAAAAGGTTGTTTAATTTCGTCTTTTTTCCTAGCGCAAAACCTTCTTTACACATATTTTATCCACCCAAAAAAATCCCACGTTTGTATGATCAGTTTTAAGTACATTTTCGAATGTCGACATCTCTGGGCGTCTGCCATGCGAACCTTTTAAAAGTGCTTTGGGCGTCTAGCACTACTTGGGCGAAAAAAACCTGGGCGTTAGGAGGTTATAATATACCTACTCTAGATTGTCTATTATTTACCCGGTTACTTTGTGTCTAAACTTTTTAAAAATGGCTGATATTTTTTTTTACACGGGTTCAACCCTTATAACTGCGCTATTTTGAAAATTTTCGAAAACTTAATTGGCAAAAAAAAACATTACAAAATTTGACGAGGACCGGTTGAGAAATGCGACCTGTAGGGAGAACAGCCGGACACACTGCCCAAGCTGAAACAGTGAAACGAAGACGCTTCGCGCTCGCTCGTTCAATAAGTAGCAAACACGAACGCAGTCCCAATTTTTTGGCGTGAGGTCATTCACGTTCCCTCCTACCCTTTCTAGAATCCCGGCAGCTGCTACCTGTTCAACTGCGGCCCGCCTGAAGACTTCCGCTGCAAGTTCACTGCACACAGCAACTTCAGCAGTGGAGTCCTAGCGCTCAGCAGGAGGCTGGCAGAGCTGCAGGACCAGGAGAGGCTGTCACAACATGAACAAGAGTTAACGCACCTCAGGTAAACTAGTAGTTCGCCCTGAACTACTTTGCAGTCCAGGCTTACGTCTGTAACGCAATGGCGTGTCTATGGCGTCAATTGGCGTCCCAGTAGAAGGATAAAACCGGGGTTTCCCCGTTTTTCTCCTACAACCAGCGAATTAATCTTAGAGAATTAGAAACAGAATACTCTTTGCTGTAGTACTACAAAAACATTAAAAGGACTGACCATCAATTGGGAGCCCATTTTGGCACCATTGCTTTATAGACAATGTTTTATCAAAATCGGTTCAACCGTTTATGAGATATGCATAATTATTTGAAGCTAAAATGTCGGGGGTTTTGTTTATTTTATTTAGTGGTTATTAGCTTGACGATTGTCGTTTTTCCCCAGGACCTGGGCCAGCACGACGCCAAAGACCACGGCGGCGACGACGGCCTCCCCCCGCCCCGCGCCGCACGCGCCGCCGCACCCGCAAACCACTCGTGAGTTATGCGTGATACAATAGGCACTAAGTGCCATGAAAGATGAGACTTCAGGCACCACGTGATTTGCATTTTTAGGGTACCGTTACCCTCAAAGGGTAAAAGGTCCCTATTACTAAGACTCCGCTGTCCGTCTGTCTGTCCGTCCGTCCGTCCGTCACCAGTCTGTATCTCATGAACCGTGATAGTTAGACAGTTGAAATTTTCACAGATGATGTATTTCTGTTGTCGCTATAACAATAAATACTAAAAAAACAATAAAATAAATATTGAAGCGGGCTCCCATGTTTTATTGCCGTTTTTGTTTCGCACACGAAGGGTTCCACCTTCGTGCGCGAGTCGGATTCGCAATTGGCAGTTTTTTTTTTTGCATTTGTTTTGTTCTCTATTACTTCAATTTGTTAGGCCTCGGTCGCTCATATTCACGAAGTAGTGTGCTCACGAAAGTTAAAGTTTAAAAATGTAGTGTTTTTTCCGAATTTTCTCTCTCTCTCTCTCTATCTCTCTCTCTCTCTCTCTCTCTCTCTGTCTCTCTGTCTCTCTCTGCTAGTGGGAAAACACCTGACCCAAGTCTATCCCTCAGCGCGCCGCTGCAGCCGCTACCAGTTCGAGTGCCACACGGGCGGCGAGTGTATCGCGGTCTACAACGCCTGCGACGGTATCGCGCAGTGCGCCGACGGCAGCGACGAGGCGCCCGAGCTGGGCTGTCCCTCCGCGCCCCCGCTCGAGACCGCGCAGGCTGTCACCACCACCACTGCCGCCACGCCGCCGCCGGCGAAGCCATTGCAGGTTCATAGTACCCTAGTACTAGGCGCTAGATACCGTGCAAGCTGATACCACGACTTATGCTGCTGCCAAGCAGCTGCCGCAAGCTGTCACTGCCGCTATGACGCCGCTAGCAAAGCCCTTGCAGGTTCATAACACCCTAGTACTAGGCGCTAGATACCACGCAGTCTGTAACCACCACTACTGCCGCTAGCGAAGCCATTGCGGGTTCATAACAGCCTAGTCTTTATCACTGAGAGGCGCCCGAGCTGGGCTGTCCCTCCGCGCCGCCGCTCGAGACCGCGCAGGCTGTCACCACCACCACTGCCGCCACTCCGCCGCCGGCGAAGCCCTTGCAGGTTCATAGTACCCTATGTTCTGGTCCACGACAAGTTTTTTGGGCAGTGCCACTGCTTCGGAGGCCAGAACACATAATTGGCTGAATTATTGTTGTTCTGTTGTTTACAATAATGAAAAGAATACTGTTTTATTGCCGCGAACGAAAAATCGCTGAACAAAAATAGCTCAGTTTAGCTACAAAATGTAAAAAACTGTGAACATTTTGAATTTCCCGCCACGTTGCCATCGTCCACCCTTAAGCTAGGGTAGGGTAGGGTAGGAGAAAAAAACTAGGCGCTAGATACCACGCAATCTGTAACCACCACTACTGCAGCTAGCGAAGCCATTGCAGGTTCATAACAGCCTAGTCTTTATCACTGAGAGGCGCCCGAGCTGGGCTGTCCCTCTGCGCCGCCGCTCGAGACCGCGCAGGCTGTCACAACCACCACTGCTGCCACGCCGCCGCCGGCGAAGCCATTGCAGGTTCATAACACCCTAGTACTAGCTAGGCGCTAGAGATCGCTTTCGAACGGAAAATTAGGTAGTTCGCAAAAAGTTATACATCTGTAACTGGGGTCGCGAGTTCACAGTTCGGGGCGAACTAGTCTTAAATTGTATCTGCTTAACTTTCATGGCCTTTTTTATCCTGACATCAAGTAATTCTCGGCAGGAGTCGTCGGATTCGTCAGCCAGCGAGGCGTTAGTGCCGGCGGAAGGTGGCGCGCTCGGCGCAGAGCGGTGGCCCCATCGCCTCACGCAGGCGCAGCCGCAGCACAAGTATGGTGAGCTAATTGTAACTCGTCAGCCAGCGAGGCGCTCGGCACAGACCGCTGGCCTCATCGCCTCACGCAGGCGCAGCCGCAGCACAAGTATGGCGAGCTAATTTGTAACTCGTCAGCCAGCGAGGCGCTCGGCACAGACCGCTGGCCTCATCGCCTCACGCAGGCGCAGCCGCAGCACAAGTATGGCGAGCTAATTTGTAACTCGTCAGCCAGCGAGGCGCTCGGCACAGACCGCTGGCCTCATCGCCTCACGCAGGCGCAGCCGCAGCACAAGTATGGCGAGCTAATTTGTAACTCGTCAGCCAGCGAGGCGCTCGGCACAGACCGCTGGCCTCATCGCCTCACGCAGGCGCAGCCGCAGCACAAGTATGGCGAGCTAATTTGTAACTCGTCAGCCAGCGAGGCGCTCGGCACAGACCGCTGGCCTCATCGCCTCACGCAGGCGCAGCCGCAGCACAAGTATGGTGAGCTAATTGTAACTCGTCAGCCAGCGAGGCGTTCGTTAGTGCCGGCGGAAGCCCCATCGCCACACGCAGGCGCAGCCGCAGCACAGATGCCAGGCCGCGACGCGACTTTTATCTACGCTTACCCGTGAGATACTCGTTCTGTCTACGGGAAGTCAAGTTAATCTCATGTCTACCCGCGAAACGCTATTGAAGTCTATACATGTCACTTGTTAACTTGCTTTTGACACGCCATAATCGCTTTTGACAAAATGGAAAAAAGGTTCATCCGCAAGAGAGTGAATTCTTCAATCATTTATCAGTCGCGGAGAGTAGCCATGTTAGCGTTTGCGACATAGTTCACGTCGGAATCTTTTCGCGTCGCGAATTAAGTCACATTGCGCATCATAGACAGGCTGTGATGGGCACTAGTGGATTTAGGGGGGGCTAAGGGGCTCAAGCCCCCAAAAGCATCTGAGACCCTCTATAAAATTGCTTAGAGTTGGCAGTACTTTAAAATTGCCGGGTATGTTTAAAACTCTCTCTCTATACTTACAGAGACTGGCCCGAGTTCTCACATCTTCAGCCACAAGGGAGGACTTCTGCAGGAACCTGATAAGTACGTTTTTTCACTCCATTCCCTTGTCTTCATCTAGCTTACAATACACGCCACGAAAGATGAGACTTCACCCCACCTCCCGCACCCTTTCCGTCGCCCCGATGATGCCCGTTCCCTTCCCGCGCACAGACCTCATAAAGGCTCCCCCACACGGGCGCGTTATTGCGTGTGCGTTATTGCGATATCTAATTTTAAGTACATTTTGTATTAGGATCGCCATGGAGTTACACACTGCTGCGATAATACAGCCGCAACGATCCTAATACAAAATGTACTGATAACAGATACCGCAATAAAGTATGCGGTACTTCCTTCGATCAAGGATAAAACTAGATACAACATAGAACTCTGAAATGTGTCTAGAAAAATAGATGCCTAAACTGCCTTTGGGAGCTTATTTGCTCGTAGTCTATGCAATTAAAGTAAAACTGTACAGTAATGCAATAAGGTTGACATTCGAATATTATACGTATGGTCGAAAGGATGTTTCGTATTGTTCTATTGCTGATATCTTTTGTTTCTGTGGGGAAAAGTTTTTATTATGATTTTATACGTAATGCGGATTCTATGGGATTTAGTTCGGTGGGTACTACCGACCGATAAAACGCGCCTGTGTGGTAGCCTTTACGCTAAAGATATAAATCGTCACTGCGCATTTCAATCCACGTGGTGTCTCAAGTCTCATCTTTCGTATTGAACTGCTTCCGAGGGGCGAAAATATTGAAATGCACTAAACTAATTTTTTTAAATTGAGTCCTCGGAATGACAGTTGCTACAAAGGCTTTATCTGACAGTTGCCATTCCGTGGACTCGATTTAAAAATTCGAGTTTATTTGCTGCCTTTTACTCTCCCGGGTATAGTTTTTTTTCTGTTTGATAACTTAGTAAGTAAGTAACAGAGTGTTTGTTTGTCCGTAACAGTTCCATGACGGGCATTATGGGTCAGTACCCGGCGTTCGAGGCGCCGTGGCCGCGCCGGCCCTGGGCACAACAACTACCAGGTACCAACTCAGTTATTAGAGCGAGTCCTTTGTAACCCCCGATCCAAAAAGAAGGGTTTTACAAGTTTGACCGCTATGTGGCGGTCTGTCAGTCCGTGCCGTTTATGAGAAGCTAAAATGTAGGCGGTATTATTTTTATTTTTTAGTTATGATTGTGATTGAAATTGTGAATTTGTAGTAGCAATACCCCTCGCTGACCGTGAAGGAAAACATCGTGAGGAAACCTGAGCGTATGAGGCATTATACCCTCAACGCAAAAATCGCCAACCCGCATTGAGCACGCGTGGTGATTAAGCTCGAACTCGCTCTCTGAGAGAAGGCCTTTGCCCAGCTAGCGGGACATGTACAATTGTACAGGCTACATCTTACTTTTTTTACTAGTTATGAAATAATCAGAGGACTACTTGGAGTAACTTACTGGACTGGATTTAAATTCTTTTGTCCCTCATGAGGGACTCTGGACGTTTTTGCGCAGAAAATTCGAAGCTAGAGCTTCGTATTTAGAAGGCGCATCAAAACCATAAGATATTTGTAGTGAAAAAAAACCGCACACAGGAGCGTTGCCCGTGCATGCAGTGCAGTGTGGGATTCGCCTAACATTACCGTCGTAGATGCGACGTTTGTTACGTTTATAAACGCTCTCCGAGTATCCTAAGAAAATGCAACCAAAAGGGACCTGCACAATAAACTTTGGTTTTAGGGAAGCACATGTACCTATCTGGTTCTTACCTACATCCGTCAAAGATACAATAAAAAAAAACATCCTCGACTGTTCCACTAACATATCTCTGATGACCACTTCTTTGGTCCTCAGCCATGGAGGGCGTGGACCGCTGGGGCCCGGGAATGGGCCCCGCGGGAGGCCCCGGCGCCTACCAGCGCTACGAGTGGCCTGAGCCGGACCCGCGCCGCGCTTGGCCAGTGCCGCAGCCACGCCCTGAACCTGTGAGTACTTTACTTAAATCCTGTTATCCCTAGGAGGGACATAAGGCTCGAAGAAGTTTTCTCCACTTGGGACGATCTTGCGCAGTTACGCAGTTCCAGTCCAGACCGACCTTCCGCGCCTCGCTGGTGACCGATCGGCGCCACGTGGATTTGGGTCGACCCACTCGCCGTTTGCCCTCGGGTAGCCAGGTTAGCACCTGCTTGGTTGGGTAGGTGTCGTGTCTCCTCAGTGTGTGTCCGAGCCAACACCACTTTCTAAGGAGGATTTCTTCGTTAATTGCATTCTTCTATGAGTACCACCAACAATAAACCTCTCTAAAGTCAAAAGGCAAACGACCGGCGAAAAGAACTTTCAGGTATCAGGTTCTAGGTATCCGGCTTAAAAACAATAACGATTTAAAAAAAACTATATTCTTCAGCAGGAGATGCCAGTCTACATGCCACCGAAGACGATGCCGGAGACAGTCAACATCTACTCCAACCAGCACACGCTCCGAGACAGCCCGAAGAAGGGCTTCGATCTGGTGCAGAAAGTGGCGCCACCTGTGGTGGTCACTGAGCGGGTGGTGGCGCCACCCGTCGCCAAGGAAACTGACAAACAGCCCCCAGTTGAAACTACTACTAAGAAGAAAGAACTGAAAATTGAGGTAAGCCTTTTTTATCTTGGCAGAGATTCTCAACATTTACTCCAATTATCACACGCTCCGAGACAGCCCCAAGAAAGGCTTCGATCTGGTGCAGAAAGTGGCGACACCTGTGGTAGTGACTGAGCGGGTGGTGGCGCCACCCGTCGCCAAGGAAACTGAGAAACAGCCCCCTGTTGAAACTACTACTAAGAAGAAAGAACTGAAAATTGAGGTATTGCGGTAACATTTTTATCTTGGCTGAGATTTTCAACATTTACTCCAATTGGCACACGCTCCGAGACAGCCCCAAAAGAGGCTTCGATCAAGTACAGAATTTGGCGCCACCTGTGGTAGTGACTGAGCGGGTGGTGGCGCCACCCGTCGCCTAGGAGACTGAGCCCTCAGTTGAAACTACTACTAAGAATAAAGAGTTGAAAATTGCGGTACCAGTGCTCACAGCCCCTTCTCTCGGCAGACGGTCGCGCCGAAGCCAGCGCCGGCGGAGTCAACCAAGAAGACCGCGGCACACGTCGCGGAGCACCAACACTTCACCTCGGCGGACGAACACGACGGGCTGAGCGAGCATCCGCCTGCCGCCGTCATGCTACTGGTTTTAGGTTAGAATTACAGTTCCCAGCGCATCTATCTATTCAGGGGCCTTAGTTTGTAACGCAATGGTGCCAAAATGGGCTCCCGGTTGACGGTTTTAATTACGATTTATTAATGCTGTCGGTCCTTTTAATGTTTTTGTAGTACAGCAAAGAATATCATGAGTCTAATTCTAGAGGATTAGTTCGCTGGCTGTAGGAGAACAACGAAAAAATCCCGGTTTCGTCCTTCTACCTGGGCCGCCATTAATACGCCATTGTGTTACAGGCTAAGGCCCCAGCCCATAAATAAAGCCCACTGCTGGGCATAAGCCTCTTCCTTTTCCTTTCCTTTTTTGGGCAGTGCCACTGCTTTGTCGGCTAGACCACAGAGTCGGCTGAATTATTGTTGTTCTGTTGTTTACAATGAAACGAAAAATCGCTGAACAAAAATAGCTCAAACATTTATAATAAGTTGAAAAAATTCACTCGGGAAAGGACTTGAACCTCTCGCATACCGTGCAGGCGCTCTACCAATTGAGCTACCGAGTCAAGTACTGTCTTTGCGAATTTTTCAACCTCATTGAAACTCGTCTTACGGACGATGGGGCGCCATCTAGTGTAATAGTTTGCACTTATCTACACTATTTCCCGAGCGACTTTTTTAACCTTATAAAAATAGCTCAGTTTAGCTTCAAAATATAAAAAAACTGAAATAATTGAATTTCCCGCCACGCTGCTATCGTTGGACGTTAAAACCAGCTTGTCTGATGTCTCCAGGTATCCTCATGACGACGGTGATGGGAGTGATGCTGGGTTGCCGCGCGCGCGCCGCGCGTCGTCGCCTGCGCCGCGGCAAGTCACCCTTCGCTCACGACGCGGACTATCTCGTCAACGGGATGTACCTATAGTCCTGCCAGTAACGATGCTAGCGTGGCTGATTGAAGAGAGGTCGCTACCAGGGTTCGAAAGGATAATTATCTTGATAAAATACGTTGTTAATTATTATCAATTGATTTATCAACGAAATCGGTTACATATATTTTGACCTTTGGGCTGTCCAGTCGAAGCTGAGAAACAGATTGGGGAACGAAAAGGCTGTAAAGCTCGTACTCTTGTACAATCAAGACACGAAGTCTCTACAGTTTCACGAAAATCAACAACTGCGACGGAACATACAATAAGCCTGGAATTGGATGATGACATTCCTATGATTGATTTAATTAATTAATCAATATTATTATTTTTTTTAAATCGAGCCTTTTACGTTTAAAAATTACTTAAATAACTTCTAGAGTCATGATAATTATCGTGATAATTATCGGATAATTATCAAGACACGTCTTATAATCTTGAAAATTATAAGACGTGTCTGCCGAACCCTGGTCGCTACCAACCGGCCCTCGACGGTGATGGGAGTGATGCTGGGTTGCCGCGCGCGCGCCGCGCGTCGTCGCTTGCGCCGCGGCAAGTCACCCTTCGCTCACGACGCGGACTATCTCGTCAACGGGATGTACCTATAGTCCTGCCAGTAACGATGCTAGCGTGGCGGATTGGGGTCAATTTCATCAAAGAAAATATTACCTAATTTTGGTGGCACTTTTTATTGGTTTCTATCGAAGTTAATATTCTTACTGTTTTTGTTTTTTGTTTTTCAAAGTTCTTTATTTAATTTAAAAAGACAAGACAACAAAGCATATTATGTAACACTATAACACACTTACACATAACAACAATACGAACACTTTACCGGGCTGCAGATACCCTTCAAAGTTTAGAAAAATATAATGATAATTTTAGGTACTATTTATAGCTCAGTCATTCTATGTTTTCAATGTATGGGGCGGTTAAACAAATTAATAAAGTTTTCAAACTTGTGTGACATGATACCTTTGGGTGTAGTGATGAAAACCCACAACTCTCCCCCCCTCTCCACCTGACGCTTCACCCCCCCTCACCATAAAATAGGTCCCATTTTTTAGTTTTTCAATTTTGTGGGAAAACTAAAGAAGATACGGCAAAAGTGTCAAAGGCAGACATAATCCTTATTAAATTTCACACAGAAAAGATTCTATGCCTTTTTTTGATAGGCTTGATGGTATTCGAGCTATAGCTAGTTCCATTATGCAAAAATGTGAGTACGAGCAAAAAAATATCGTAACCAGCATATTTGTTTCAAAATATTATAAGTTAGGTACGGAATTTTGCTCAGGGAGCCTATGTTAATTAGTTGTCAGTACTTTAGCCTACTAAATGAGCTTTCATTTATTTCATTACGCATAATACTTTTGGAGTTATACCTATCAGAGGTCTGGCGGGCACAAGTAGCGTACGGCTCCCCGTTAAAATAGTTTTTTATTTTTTTTGGGAAAACTATAAGAGATACGAAAAAGATGTCAAAGGCAAACATTATACTTATTAAATTTCACATAAAACAGTTCTACATCTTTTTTTGATAAACATGACGGTATTCAAGCTATAGCCAGATATAGGGAAAAAATATGCCAAAAAATTACATAAGTAGCATTTTTTTTATAATTACGTACGAAATAGTGCTCAAGGTGACTACGTTTATAAATTATTGTAAGTAATTTAGACTACCGAACAAGCTTTCATCTATATAATTATGTACAATAGTTCTCGAGTTATTAGTTCTGGAACTATAGTACAGTTAAAAAAAATTGTTTATTAATTATTAAAGATAACGAGTAATGTACGAATCTATCGCCAGAAGGACGTCAAAGGGAGGTAATTTATTGAAACGTTATTAATAGTGAGCCATAACATCAGTTTCAACCATTTAATAACAGGAAAAATAAAATAAGAACACTAATCACAAAGACTCCCTCAATATGATGATTTTTGTTAAAACAGCTTTTGCCTCGGCAACCGCTGCATTGCATTTTTCCGCAGCCTAGCTGGAAGAAGACTGAGACGTATTATCAACAGAAAATGTCCTGAGATTCAATTCAATGAAAGAACACAACTTTCTTAACCGAAACATTCTGTTGAGTAATTTGAGCGATAAGAAAAGACTCATTGCTCCACTGGCCAACAGACTGAAAGACGAAGGAATAACTCTAATAAGTACTTGCTAATGATGACGCAAATTTTAATGTTCTCCTCATTCATCATCTGCGGAAAATGATGCAATGCAGCGGTTGCCAAGGCAAAAGCAGTTTTAACAAAAATCATGATATTGAGGGAGATGTAGAGTCTTTGTGACTAGAGTTTTTATTTCCTGTTATTAAAAAGTTGTAACTGATGTTATGGCTCATTATTAATACCGTTTCAATAAACTAACTCCCTTTGACGTCCTTTTAGCGATAGATTCGTATATAAGGTATCGAACCTTAAATAATTAATAAGCAATATTTTTAACTGTCTAATAATTCCAGAACGTATAACTCCAGAACTAATGTACGTAATGATATGGATGAAAGCTTGTTCGGTAGTCTAAATTACTTACAATTATTGGCGTAGTCTCCCTGAGCACTACTTTGTACGTAATTATTAAGATTTTAAAAGAAATTCGACTTATGTAATTTTTTACATATTTTTCGGTGTATCTGGCTATAGCTTGAATACAGTTAAGTTTATCAAAAAATATGCTGTACTGTTTTATGTGAAATTTAATAAGGATAATGTTTGCCTTTTACATCTTTTTCGTATCTCTTATGGTTTTCCCAAAAAAAGGAAAAAACCATTAACGGGGAGCCGTGCGTAACTGGTGACCGCCAGACCTCTGATAGTTATAACTCCATAAGTATTATGCGTAATGAAATTAATGAAAGCTCATTTTGTAGGCTAAAGTACTAACAACTAATTAACATAGGCTCCCTGACACAATTCCGTACCTAACTTTTAATATTTTGAAACAAAAAGGCTGGTTACGATATTTTTTTGCTCATAGCCAAGTTTTTGGATAATAGAACTAGCTATAGCTCGAATACCATCAAGCCTATCAAAAAAATGTGTATAATCATTTGTGTGTTAAATTTTATAAGAATTATGTTTGCCTTTGACACTTTTGCCGTATCTTCTATAGTTTTCCCACAAAATTGAAAAAACAAAAAAATGGGACCTATTTCATGGTGAGAGGGGGTGAAGCGTCAGGTGGAGAGGGGGGGAGAGTTGTGGGTTTTCATCACTACACCCAAAGGTATAATGTAACATAAGTTTGAAAACTTTATTAATTAGTTTAGGTGAAAAACATAAAATGACTGAACTATTAATATTCTTACTGTGTACAGTTATGTAGTAGAGTCATCAACACGAAACTGCACTGCAGTAAGAACATATTTTTTCGGAAAACCCACAAATAAAAATGCCATCACAATTAGGTAATAATTTCTGTGATGAAATTGACACATTGAAGAGAGGTCGCTACCAACTGGCCCTCGAGCCAGTGGCGTGGCTAGGTGACGGGGCCCTGGAGCAAAAAACAAACTGGGGCTCAAACTAAACTGTTGAGGTTTTATCAAGTCAAAATATAGATAGGGTGGTCCAAATAAGTTCGTCCGATTTTTTTTTTATAATAATCGAATCATGACTCCGAATTTAGTAACTGCATACAAATCTATGGTCCTGGTAGGTATGTATGTATAAACTGTATGTGGGTGGTAGGTCCATAGATTTGTATGCAGTTACTGCGTTCGGAAGCCTAACTCGGTTTTTTTCCGCCCGGAATTCCGTTCGTAACCTGGGAGAATTTTTAGTTAGTCCAATACGGTTTGGCGTCAGAGTCCGGGGGGCCCCGGGATATTGTCCCTATGTAGTTTCGCCACCTAACCTCCCTCAAGTCTGTAAAAGCCAACTTAAAAACTAAGGCCTTCGCATCTACGGAATGAGATGATTTATTTGGCGTTAGTGGCACTTTCACTCACACTAGATGAGTGAAGTGACCACTCAGACGCCGCAGAGGGACATTGTTTAGATGGAGTAGGCTTGCCTAGCAACTATACCATCCTGGCAACTTACAATGAGAGAAGTCCCTGTTCCAATAATAGTTGGGAACCGCTGATCTAGATAGTGCGGTACAGACACTGATGTATAATCCGCGCGCGATAAGAATGGGATAGAACCTTGTCAAAGTCAATCGAAAATATACTTTTCATCTCCCACGCTCGGAAAGTTTGCTGTTACTAGTAACTTACGATCGTGTAAAGGCCGGATTTAAACTATCTGAATTTTTGTGCGCTTCGAAATTTGAACGCGACGCCGGGACAGTCATTCCCGCGCCCTATGGTGTTGAAAAAGAAAAAAACACTGGCCGTTTATGAAGATGCCAAGTCCCGAGAGAAAAAAGAGCCTCATTCATAGTTCATTTACACGCGTACTTCAGCAAAAGTGATTGTTCGTGCCCATTCTCTATACAAAACTGTGAATGTAAATGGGGCATAAGCATCTTTTAAAAAGGTTAAGTCACGGAATAGAACATTCAGAAACGCGGTTTCTTCTTATAGTCTTTTCAATATTTTGTACACAATATTTATTTTATAATACCAGTAAATAAAAAAAATGCTTCGCTTCTGTTTTATCAAATAGATAATTATGTTTTGGTTTGTTAAATACATTTTTTCAAACGATATTACTAATTTATTTTTTTATATCCTAGAAATTTTTATATTACATGGTAAAAGTTCAGAATGCACCCGGAAAAAAGAACATTCTTTTATTTACATAATTTTTGTGTCTGGATAAATAAACTTCAGGAAATTATTAATAAAACGAATGGTTTTAATACCAACGAAGCTGAAAACTTTAGTGCGGCAGCCGTAACTACAGTAAAATATGCTTTTAAAAGGAACTTATTTGACTGACCTGTTTTGCCTGTAAGTAGTTGTCTATAGAGTTTTTCCCGCTTGGCTAACAAAGTCATTTCCTCGCTTCTGTGAGATGAAAAGTTTTGTGTTTCGCACGAATGCAATATTATTTGCGTCTCGTGCTTCTGAATACCTCGCTACGTTCAGGTTTCTTTTTTTGAACCACTCGCTACGCTCGTGGCTCAATTTTAGAAACCTTCGCTAGCTCGGTTTTCAATACAAGCACTCGCCGCAAACAATAATTTTGCATTCTTGCATAACAAATAACTATTATTTTACTTTGACAAGGTTGCTTCGACGCGAGTTTGCTTACCGCGCGCGTCTGTTCCAAAAGGTCGCATCCCATTCTCATCCCGCGCGGATTATATGGTCAGTAATAAGAATTACATGAGTGGTAGGACCTAACAAGGACCATGCGTGTATCTGAAGTAGCGTCCTATTGAATCGACCTACAACGAAGACCATGATCTAAAAGATGGCTACTTCCTCACCATTACAATCTAAAGATGCATAATTAATTACATACTTTAGCTAAAAGTTTTCACTGTAAATACGTTACACTTTTCATTGAAATGTGTTTCTTCATTTTCTCATATTAATTTCGGTTTGCTTAGAAAAAATATGTGTAAAGTACCTGAAAAGGAATTGCCATTCGTTTGGCTGTTTCGGCTGCTGTTATACCATTTTTTAGAGTAAGCAAGTATCCAATAAACTTTTGTATAATTAAATTAAAATGTCACATGTATAAAGAAAAGTAACGAAACGCTAGATAACCATCACTTGCTTGGTTATAACCACTTGTCTCCTAATTAAGTAACAGTTAAATATTCTCTGTATTTGTGTTTCCCTAAACATGACAAATAAACGTATAATTCTGTTGAATGATCTGGTTTGATTTACACATAAAACAAATATTTTCGTAAACCACTTTATTTTATTAATCACATGATAATAATATTGATTAGACATAGAACTATGAAAACCATATCAGCATGTTGTTTAGACACGAGTATCCAATTTTTTTTTTTAATGTTATTCGTCCAGTAGATTATTTTAAATAGGGTTTAAACGACATGCGGCATGGTTTAACAAAATAACAATTCTCTTACATTACTTACTGGGCACTGACCAAACAAATCAACTAGGATCACAACAACATTTATGCCTGCCATAGTCACCAACTCTAAATCATAAATGCGTACGGTATTTATCACTTCACCAATTTTTATTATCCGTGCAAACATAATTTATTATCGTTGCGCGAAAATTTTCAATCCAGTACTTAGCAACAATGTGAGTCAATGTGTAAAATTAAAAGTTAAATATTAATAGATACTTAGATAAACTACTTTGCTTTGATATTGTTAACCGTGTTGCCAAAAAATACGGTTTAGTGTTATTCGTTGCATCTTAATATTTTGCACGGTAATAAAAATAGGTACTTAGATAAAGCGATACCTATAATAATAACTCAGTATTTATTTACATAAAAGCAACTTTCGATGGTTCATTGGAAACTGTGACAGGCAAAATTATAATTAAAATCATTTACATAAATACAATCTATAAAAATAGTGGAATATGTTCACGACAGTGGATAATATTTCGATTCTAGTTGTAAGAATATTCTAATGTCCATCGCGTTTTAAATAAAATGTTTATAAGGCATCATTTAAACCATAATTAGGCTGGGAGATAAACAAGGAAAACCGTAACTTAATATAATTTGAGTTCATGATTTTAATACTGTCAAATCAACTTAAATTTTCCAGAAGACTGAGTATAACATATTTGGTTACAATGTCAACTTACTGTCCTACTTAAAAATGATTTTTAAAAAAATATTAAAGACGTAAGAAATAATAGTACACTTCATAATTCATCAATAAACAATACAACAATGTTGTAAGGTGTATAACATACTTCGGATAAAGCATCATAAGCAGCCAAATGGGTTTTAATTTTACATAGAAAAAGCAATAATATTTTTACTAAATTTAAAAAGTCAATTTCGTTTCAATACAACAAACCTAAAAAGCACACAACCAGTAAAATATACATATCTGAGGAGGGCCCTATTACCTATCTTGCAATGATTGCGCC
This sequence comes from Zelleria hepariella, assembly GCA_949319315.1. NCBI lineage: Eukaryota > Metazoa > Arthropoda > Insecta > Lepidoptera > Yponomeutidae > Zelleria > Zelleria hepariella. The sequence continues at coordinate 13,660,004 of OX439389.1, read as the reverse complement.
GGCAATGCGCCACTGGTTTGTCTTGCTTCTTGGGAACTAATCGTCCATCTGTGGTACTGTTAGAAAATCACTTTCGTCTTACTGCAAGAAACGTAATCAAGGGCGCTAGTTTACTCTGCTCACTCGCGTGAAAGAGGTATCAAAATACCCATTGGGTGACTTTGCCTTGCGAAGATAAGATAGAACAAGAGATATTCCCGATGGGTATGTATTACATGGAGCGAGCCATGCTAGGCCTCAGACTCGTGGATCGGGTACCAAATGTCGTCATCCGACGTCGGACGAAGGTAGACGATATAGGTGATAGGATCTCGAGTCTTAAGTGGAAATGGGCGGGACACCTGGCGAGGCGGGAAGATGGCCGTAGGACAAGGGCAGCAACAAAGTGGCGTCCAAGAACTGATCGACGGTCGGTGGGCAGACCAGCAGCCCGATGGTCGGACGACATCGTTGTGTTGGCGGAGGGCCCATGGATGCGGATGGCGAGGGACCATGAGAGGTGGCGTGAGGGGGAAAAGGCCTATACCCAGCAGTGGGCAGAGGTTGGCTGATGATGATGACGTATTACATTTTATGTATACTTCGCAATAACTCTCAGCTCAGTTACCGGAGGCATGAGAGACTGTTAAGCCTGCTACACATTCAAGCCTTTGCATCTACATAATGAGATGACTTACACAGCGTCCAGTGGCACCTTCAATCACAGTAGATGGGCGAAGGGACCACTGGGATATTGTTAAGGCGCTGGGCATAGTGAATTAGCCCGCGCGCAAATAAAATGCACAAAAACGACTCCTGTTTCAAATACGCTAAAAAAATCGAAAATGTTCACATATCAAACCCTAGAATTAGGTGAGAGCTATCTAAAACAGCCAGTTTCGTGTTGATACCCATAACAGATTGCAAGATATTATGTTTGAAAAAAAGTGCGCCGCCAATTTTTTTTCATCAAAAATATCTTCTTAATGTTTATGAATGTCAACACAAAACTAGCTGTTTTAGAAAGGTCTCACCTAATTCTAGGGTTTGATATGTGAAAATTTTCGATTTTTTTAGTGTTTTTGATACAGGAATCGATTTTGTGCATTTTTCTTTGCGCGCGGGCCATTCACTATGCACCGCGCCTTAAAAGCCTACAAATTCAACCTTATTGCAGTTGGGTTGGCTTCTTGCTTCTTCATAGCGCGAGTAAGCGGAGAGTAAATGATCACAGAACAAAAAAAAATAGAAAGAACTTCAAAACACTCGCCCTCTCGCTCTAATTAATACAATCAAATCAAGACTCGAATTTTGAATCCTACTTTTTTCTTTAATGACACGGCATATACACAACAATTTATCAGTCTACAACGGCACACAACAAGCCTGAGATCACTATTTTTTTTTACGAAGTTTTTTACCACATTCCCTATTGACTCAGCGGAACGCTAGGACATCAGTTATTTTATTCGATTGACGCTCTTATGCCGCGCGAGATAAGAGCTACTATGGGTGTTCTAGTATGTCGCTGATCCTAATAAAACAACATACCACGCTGTCATCATTTTCTGACAGCGCTGTATATTTCATCTTTTGCGGTTAAGAGGGAACGCGGGTAACCTCAACTCCATACAAAAAGGGAGACCTGTTTCCTCGCTGGATAATTGTTTTAGAAAAAATATGTTTATGCCATTCAATCTATATTTACCTCTGCTATGTCCCTATGTTTTCCTTTTGTTATTATTTTAATTATTTAAATAAATTTTATTAAAAAAGGAAAACATAGGGACATGGCAGAAGTACACATAAATTGAATGGCATAAATATATTTTTTCTAAAATAATTATCCAGGGAGGAAACAGGTCTCCCTTTTTGTATTTTAGTATTGAGCAGCCGGCTACCCACGTTCCGTCTTAACAATCAAATATCATTGGCGGTTAATCCTCTAAACTTGCGTCATTCTTTGAAATTTTCATACAAATATTGACGTTAACTTAGAGTTAACTGGCTAACCCTGGTTTATGCAAGTGGACCTAAGTCTTAGAGTCTAAGCACCGTCAATGTACCGAAGATAGCATTGGAGGAACTAAATTCGTTAAGAAGTTGTCAATAAGTTCGCTAAAAATACTCCACTTGCTTTACTATCCAAAACACCAGTGCAACACACGTGTAAAAATTTGTCCCATTAAATATTCTTGAAATTAGCAGGTGGACATTTCAAATTGAGCAAAAAAATTACCTTAATGTCTTTTAAAAATATTTATGTTGTCCCGTGGCAATATACCGTGTTGACAAAATATATTTAACATTGATTAGTAATTAAATATCGATATCTAAGTTTATAGTTAGTATTTTTCCACTGTATAACTATAAAAATCTGGTTCGGTAACATAAATAGTATGGGTATGTCAGTATATTTTGGTTAGTAAGGACAATATGATTTTGGGAATGAACAACACAACACTTTTGAGGAACCTTAGCATTCGTACAATATTTAATATACAGGGTGTTGTTTTTGTATTATTTTTGTTTTATATAAAGCACAAAAATCTTTGCTAAGGAAGTACAAGTGTATGAAACCAGTTTCTCTATTTTCAGTACACTGCTGCGGAGTTTACGGAAGAAAGGAACACCCTGTATATATAAGTGATAGATAACTTAATAAGTTAGCACGTATACATATTTGATTAAAATAAGAACCCAATGTTTAGATAGGTCATCTAAAGGCACTTGAAATTAGTTATTTTTCTGTTCTGTTTCGAATCACAACGATTATTTCGTCTCTATGTAATCAGTGTGATAGCTGTATCACTCAGACTTATTACAACGTACAACAAACATGTAAAATCGAATACAAAAAAGCTTTTTATTGCAACAATTAATATTAGCGACGATATGTAAATTTAATGTCATACATTCTACTTAGCCTGTCTTTTAAGTGTGAAATATTCTAGCTAGGACATTCGAGTAAAGGTGGTTTTACTAACGCAAGTTTTACTATTCAGTAACTATGTATTAAAACTGTAGTCCTCTACTAAAAGCAGTTTATCGTCATTAAAAAAATGATTTATTTTTGTAACTTAATTAATATGTTTTTGATTTTGTTTGACTTAACATGGCACCATAAACAAACAATATTATTCGCTAAAATTATCCCTTTTAATCCGCTTTCTATTCATATTGGAATGATACATTGTGTATTAGTAAAGCGAGTATTAAAGGTCAATTTGCAAAGGCATTTGTGGTTTATTAGGAGGAAAATTGTAAGCAATTTCTGTTTTGTTCACGTCTGTTTTTTTAGTTAGATAGACAATATCTACAATAACATTTTTAAAAGGCTTTATGTGACATCCAACTCATATTTTCATTGATCTTTGGGTTAGGCTTTTCGCAGATGAAAATTGACTCTACTACCTTATCTCAAGGTATATTTCAACTAACAGCCAACATGAGGTATACGCCGTGACTAATGAGTCGAAGGATTCGCGACGCACGTGCAAATTTTGACTTGAGAATGAGACGTTTTCAGCACAAATTCACAAAGCATTTCGTAGCTGGCGTCTACAGGCGTCCCCATAGAAGAACCGGAATACGGCTGTCAAATGTCGCTCAGCACAGATTCATTTTGACAGTCGTATTCCGGTTCTTCTATGGCCACGCCTGTAGGCGCCATCTATGAAATGCTTCGTGAAAAATTGGCTCATTAACAAAAAAAAGCGGAATTCGGTACGCAAAGTTTTTTGTTCGAAAGTCCGTTATTGGCTTAATCTTATCTTTAGACAATATTGAGAAACTAATTTCAATATTTTTTATTTTGGTTCAGTAGTTTGGATTTTACAACGTTTCAAAGATACGGTTTTATGACGTCACGCGACACGGTGTTGGCGGTCATAGGAACAAAATATTTTAGCGCATATAAACAAAACTACTGGACCAAAATAAAAAATATTTAAATTAGTTTCTCAATATTGTCTAAAGATAAGATTAAGCCAATAACGGACTTTCGAACAAAAAACTTTGCCTTCCGAATTGTGTTTTGGAAAAGGTGCCCTCGACCTTGTTTTGTAACCAATAAAACTGGTCCAGTTTTGCACGCACGTAACTAAAGTAAGTGTGAACGAACCAGAGAATTCCGTCGACTCATTTAGCAAGTTTGGGCCAAGCTCATCTGCTGGGAATCGCGCTCTAAGGATACTTGCCTCGGTCACGTGGTGAGCTGGTGTCATAGCAGCCTGGTGGGTTGGTGGGCGAGCTGACAGTTCTCCAGGTAGAGATCCTTGATGAGCAGGTCCGCCGCGGCGAGACGCGACTGGAGGCGCGCCACCGCGCCCTCGGTGGCCGCCACACGCGCGCGCAACTGAGCCCCTTCTGAGCGCGCCGCCTCTGAAAACGGGGCGTTGCGAAGCGTTGAAAAACTTGACGATAAAGTTTCAGATAAGTTAAGGATAAAGATAAAGGACGTTTGACTTCAAACGGATGACTCTATACACACTTCGATCAAGGATACAACATAGAACTCTGAAATGTGTCTGGAAAAATAGATGTCCAAACTGCCTTTGGGAGCTTATTTGCTCGTAGTCTATGCAATTAAAGTAAAACTGTACACTAATGCAATAAGGTTGACATTCGAATATTAGACGTATGGTCGAAATGATGTTTCGTATTGTTCTATTGCTGATATCATTTGTTTCTGTGGGGACAAGTTTTTATTGTGATTTTATACGAAATGCGAATTCTATGGGATTTAGTTCGGTGTATAGACAAATGAAAACATGCCTCGTTTTGTAGTGCTTTCGGATTGTTCTTTCACACGACAGCACGTCAGAGTTCACTTTTGTTGTAAAGTCGCCCGTAACGTAACCGAGTAGAGTACTAGCGTGTAAGAGTCGGCGTGCTGTCGTGTGTACAAAAACTGATAAAGCCCTTTCATACAATACACCAAATGATACGGGCGCCCCACTTAAAAATTTGGACGCCTCCTTTCTTAAGGTAATCGTATGAGGTAGTGGCCAAGAGTTTTTAGGCCGCACATTTCTTGCATAGCGTTTTTCCAGCGACACTCCAGCGTTTTTCCACGCGCCTCCAGCGATGCGCACTCGCAGTGCGAGTTAGAGTCTTATTATAAGGGTAATAGAGGCGAGACTCACGCTGCACTGCGTCCAGGCACATCTGTCGGTGTCGCAGCGCCGCGAGTAGTTATCGACAGCGTTGTGCACTCGCAATGCGAGTTAGAGTCTTATTCTAAGGGTGATAGATGCGAGACTCACGCTGCACTGCGTCCAGGCACATCTGTCGGTGTCGCAGCGCCGCGAGTAGTTGTCGACAGCGTTGTGCACTCGCAATGCGAGTTAGAGTCTTATTCTAAGGGTAATAGAGGCGAGACTCACGTTGCACTGCGTCCAGGCACATCTGTCGGTGTCGCAGCGCCGCGAGTAGTTGTCGACAGCGCGCTTCTAGAGTTGCGCAGGCGCATGGTGACCGAGCGCCGTTCGCCTGTAAAGTAACCATGCCGTTCAGCCTCCATTCCATTCAGTCGTTCCCTCAATGCTGAGGATCGTGACCATCATTGAAGTTGGCAGAGAGTAGAGTTCTCCATTGCTCTCTATCACTCGCGATGTGGATCAGTTTGTGCAGGTGTTTTTGCGTGGCTTTGGTTATAAAATCCGTCCATCTAGCGGGTGGTCTGCCTCGAGCTCTCTTTCCCTCCACCTTTCCCGTCATAATTTGTTTTTCAAGGCTCTCAGGTCCTCTACGGGCTAGGTGACCGAAGCCTAAAGCAATAAAATATATGTATATTTTTAAACCGGAAAAGAGGAAGACCACAAAAAAGATGGGAGGACGATCTACCAAAAAACTTTAGGAGAAATGCACTAGATAGGGCAGAATGGAAAAACCTGGTGGAGGCCTATGTCAAAGGAAAGCTTGACAAAAGTTTCAGTGACAGTGTCATGTAGTGTGTGAAAGAGAACAATATGAACACTGAAAATTTTATTTTAATAGCATTAAGAAAATTTTAAGATTGTAAAATACTTGTCAAGAAATAAAAGGCTTATATTATTCTATTTTTAAACCACGACATTTTTTTTTAAATTAGAATATGACTTAAACGGCTGAATTGATTTGGATGAAATTTTGCTGATAACACTGTCGAAAAAATATCAACGAGGAGGCAACGGATCTTGATGCGGTTTTCACCAAAAGGTAGATATTTTTCACGGAATATCTTATTGTTGCACTTTTTCTTTATTGCACCCGCGCGTAGCCGGTGCGGGTCGCTAGTAGGTGATAAAATTCAATCATCTACAGGGTGCACTCTAAGTCGATAGCGAAACTTTAAGTAGGCTGTCTACTGATCACTACAAACAACTTGTACCAGGTGGCAAATAAAATGGAGCGTAAAAAATATCAGCTGTTTCATACAAAAAGTCGAATCAGTACTGCACCAAATGTATGAAACAGCTGATATTTTTTTCGCCACCTGGTACAAGTTGTTTGTAGTGATCAGTAGACAGCCTACCTAAAGTTCCGCTATCGACTTAGAGTGCACCCTGTAGAAAAGTAATTGCAAGATACCTGAGCCTGTTCCCGGAGCCGCCCCTCCAGATCGGCGCAGTTGATCATCTGCGGCGCGTCGTCTGCGTCCCCCGAACGCTCCGAGCGCTCCGAGCGCTCCTCGCGCAGCGCTCCCGCCGACGCGCTGCGAGCGGCCAGCGCCGGCCGACCGATCGGGTTAACGCCTGGAAAGAGGAGAAACACTTTCTGCCGGTTTCTGATTTGAGGAATTCGCTAAGCAAGCACTTAAATATCGTTCTGCCTCTGCGGATTTCTCACAAAAGAACGCGACAGAATGATAGTTAAGTATTTACTTACTACTTACTACGCTGGCTCAGCGACCCGAAATGGATCTTGGCCTCGCAACCAAAAGACGCCATCTCTCTCTGCTCTGCGCCACTTCTCTCCAATCTTTCACCTGGAGTTCGCGCAAGTCCTTACTTACGTTAAGTATTTACTTAGTAAAATTCTCAATTCAGAAACCGGGCCTTTATTTGGTATAACCCGTTTCATTAAAGAACACTCACCCTCTCGCTCTAGTTAATAGGTACAATCAACGCGCTAGTTTTGAATTCCATCCTAAATGTTTTCTTAAGAGGCCCCTTCAGGACCGTGGGAACTCAGTGACGGCCAAGCGCGTGAAACACTGTTTTCTATAGCTGTTTCACCCAGAGCGAGACGGGGCGCGGGAAAAGTGAGAGGCAATGCGGTTGTATGAGTCTACGTGTGTTCGTGTCCTTTCGCGAGTATCTAGTTGTAGTTGTAATAGATCTAATTTCCCAAATTTTTTCGTAGTTCAGCTGCCATTTCTACATGTTATTAGGTATTTCAAAAATCTTTTTTTTTCTGAAAAATACAACACATTATTGATGTTCCCAAGGTAGTTAGACTCCAATAGACAGTGTAATAATGTAAGTAAATAACAGCTGAAAGCAACCCCTTTTTCGGCGCGAGAATCGCATCGCTCTGTGTGTGCGACACATGTGGTACGACTTATTGCCGTTTTATTTTTCTATCGCGTGTCGCGTGTCGCGTGCGCCTGTCAGTCTGGCTTACGAATATAACAAGTCGCGAGCTGCACATACTAAAGAGCATTCTTAGATTAAGATAAAATTGTCAAGATAATGCCAGTGTTTTAGGTAATCATTTGAGACATTTTCACTAGATGTTGAGAATATGTGACATTAGCTAGCGTTAAGGCTCGGTATAAGGCTAACTAGCGCCACCAATGTTAAAAAAATCATATCTTCCTTTAGAAGAAGTTTCTGAAAAAATCCTAAGATGAGCCTATGCGCCTACACCTACACTTAAAAATCTAGAAAAGCATGGTGCATGAGCTCATCTTAGGATTTTGTCAAAAACTTCTTCTGAAGGGACCTATGATTTTTTCAACATTGGTGGCGCTAGTTAGCCTTATACCGAGCCTTAATAATACTACCAAAGTACCTTGCACATCCTTCTCGCTGTCCGAAGAACATCGCACGGCATCAAGAGACTGTTTCTTCACATAAGCCGGGTTGTGGTAGTCTCTCACACACCGCTTGTCATTCTTATACGGGCTATGTATGGTCCCCTGGCTCCATAGGTAGTCTATAGGCGATGTGACCCCGTTTGATACCCCATTCGTAACAGGTCTGTCCTCTAATGTCTTAACTTTTTCTTTCAGCTTTGTGATCTCGTCATTCTTAGTGGCTAACTCTGTTTCCTTCTCTTGTTTGTACTTTTCGAACTCCTCCTCTAAGTCTGTGAACTGCAACTGAAAGACAACAGAAATAGTTACTTATTTGTTATGCAAGGATGCAAAATTATTGTTTGCAGCGAGTGCTTGTATTCAGAAGCACGAGACGCAAAAAATATTGCAACCGTGCGAAACACACTTTTCATCTCACAGAGCGAGGAAATTATGTTAGATGCAAGAAAAACAATAGACAGCTAGGTACACACAACAGCATGTCAGACTGTACACTTTGGTTGTAAAGTCGCCCGTAACTAACCGAGTAGAGTGCTAGCGTGTAAGGGTCGACGTGCTGTCGTGTGTACATAGAGGTTAGTGAAATAAGTTTTATTTTTAATTTTTTATTTGGCTCCATCTTATTAGTTTCTTTCTTCTTTGCATTGACAGATGTGTCAAAGGAGTTCCTTTATTTCTTTTTATGGACCATAGGGTGTCGCGTTCACGAAGCGCGCAAAATTACACATAGTTTAAAATAGGCTTTTACACGATCGTAAGTTACTAGTAACAGCAAACTTTCCGAGCCTTGGGAGATGAAAAATACGTCTGTTTCGGCACAATATTAGATACAGCTAAAACTTAGACCTTTGCATCAACAGTTGATAATTTATAGTGTCCAATAGCACCTCCACTAAAACAAGTTGGGTAGAGTGACCACTTCGAAGCTGCAGGAATACCTTCCTGACCTACCGGTCATGGCACTACCATGGAGGTAAAGAATAGATGGGTAGGTGCTGAGCAAATCTAGGTACTCCATATCCCAGGCAGTTACACTTAAAACACATTGATAATAGTAAAAAAGCAAAATACCTCTAGGCTGTACTTCTCGTGTATCGTGGGCAGCATATTAGAGCTCTCTTTGGGCGCGAATTGCTGTTCGTACTCGGATATTTTGCCGATCAGTTCCGTGAGTCTTTCGTCGCTAATTTTCTGCTCCTCGTTGTATATGTCGCGCTCTTCCTCCAATTTGTTCGTCCAGTACTCTTCACATTTGTCGTATTCAACTTTCATTTGGTCCAGACTAGCCTCTAGTTCTCTGAAGGCAAAAGAAACATGTACTGTCAGTGGAACATTTCGAGACAATCATCCTTAAAGAACCCTATGATAAAAGGGTTCCTGAAAGGGCAGCAGCGTCAATGGATGCTGAACCTGAAATGTGACTTCACCCATCGAGTAATGAAAAGTCAAGTGGCTGGAAAGCAACAACTAAAACTATAAGAGGTCCCCCACAAATTTCGTAACGCAAACTGGGGGAGGGAGGGATCGAGGTTTGCGTCGTTTATGTCATGTTATGTCACGTACGATTTTATAATATTATACATAAAAAAATATATATTCTTTATTTATTTAAAATTATCTATTCTACCTAGCTACCTCTTTCATTCCCGAATATTAGTCGAAAACTTTTTACAAAGCACCTGTTATGTAACCAAATGGAGAGAGGGGGGGAGGGGTCCCGGCTAAGCGTTATGGTCCCCTGTTACTTGGGGGAAAGGGGGGTTTAAAAATTTGAGAATTTTACATTACTAAGGCCCGGTTTCTGAGTTGAGAATTTTGCTAAGCAAATGGGTAAGTATCGTCCTGTCTCTGCAGATTTCTCACAAAAGAGCGTGACAGAGCGATACGTAAGCATGTGCTTAGTAAAATTCTCAACTCAGGGTTTCTGAATTGAGAATTTTACTAAGCAAATACTTAACTATCGTTCTGTCACGCTCTTTTGTGAGAAATTTGCAGAGACAGAAGGATACTTACCCATTTGCTTAGCGAATTTCTCAATTCAGAAACCGGCAGTAAGTAATTTGTGGAAATCTTTAGAGGAAATAACAGGTTCAAGAGTACTTACTTAACTAAATTGTTAAGCCTCTGCCTTTCATCGCTGTGCTTTCTGTCAACCTCCAACAACTGTTTCTTCAACTTGTCTAGTTCCTCGTCAATGAAGGTTTCAGTCTGAACGCTCGCCTCCGTGGACGCATCCAGCCGCAGTCCGGTCTGGTCAGCCATGATGACCGAGTCTCCCAGTTCCTGGACTCTCTCCTGAATCGTCGTGATGATACCCTTGAGGGTATCGCATGATTCACAGCCACTGTCGTCTGATAAGGGCACTTGTGGTACGTTTTGCAGAACTCCCTGCAGTCTTCTCACCACCTCAATGTGGCCAAATACCTTCTGGTCGAAGCTAAGCAGGGATTGGTCGCACTCCTGGAATTAATTTAACAACTGGTAAGAAACCAAATGTACTTATTTACACAGAAACAAATAACTAAATGCACCATGATAAAACATAGTTGCAAATCAATGTCAGGTTAGTTTAGAACTTAGGTAGTTATTTTAATGTGCATTTCAATATTTTTTGCTGTGCCATTAAATACAACTACAATGCAATCTTTTATGTTATAAAATCTATTTTTAATTCAATAATCTGCAACTGACTATCCTTAAAATTATGCAATGTTATTTTTTGTTATGCTATGTTGTTATATTAATCTGATGCATAAGGTTGCATAATCGAATGTTGTAATGTAAATAAACTATCACTGAGCTCAAACAACTTTTAGAACGTAGCAATTAAGTTTTGCTCATAGATCTAATATTTAATCATTGATCTGTGGTCTAGCTAGTATGACTAGGTCAACAATGCAATTATTCATATCCACAGGGTAAAATCCTTTTTAAATTAAACTTTGACTGGTGTTTCTACTTCAATATAGACACAATCTTTTTTTTATTTGGGA